>JAWQFJ010000666.1:103588-141088 GCA_034096865.1 Theodoxus fluviatilis | reverse complement strand
TCTTTCGAAACGAGAAGCGCCCTAGTCCCGTGAGGGGATACCGCACGATGCATCAGGAGTGCTTCTGGGAAACCCACCTCTTGTCTGCCCCTGTTGGGTTACCTTCCTTGAAGAGTTCTAGTTCATCTGTTGCTGTCATTGTTTGCTTATGATTTGACTGGATGCGCTTTTCTTGGCGAAGCTGCGGATGAGATTCTGGTATAAAAACCGCTGGCGCTGAACCTCCAGGTTTTGGCATTAAAAACCCCCCAATACAGCTGCGAGGGCCTTCAGTAAACCTGGAGGGATAAAAAATCGAATACAGGACGTTTCGTACCCTAGTCGTTGTGCACCTCATTTAGTCGATTCGTACCTTTTCTACTCTAACCCTAACTCTAACCCTAACCCTAACTCTAACCGGTTAGGGTACGAAACGACTAGGTACAAAACGTCCAGGATACAAACGACCCGCATCGTAAAAAATCTTTCTTTCTCCTTCACCAATGTTCTGCAAATTCACCCTTCTCAAAAATCTCCTCGCAAATGACGTCACGTTATTCGACGTCAAATGATGACGTCACACATTTTGCAAATGGAGTCTGTTGTATCGTTTTCATTGCAACACCAAAATGTAAAAAAGTCACTTTCTTTTCAAACCTCGATTCTGAAAATTTGATAATATTGAATCGGACCTAACTTCCAGTCAGTGTGCAAAATCTCAAGGAAATCCGTCCAGTAGTTTTTGAGATATAGGCCGTGGAGTCGGGACAGACACACAGACAGACAGACAGATAAAGTCTGTAGGACCTCCAGTAAACCTGGAGGGATAAAGTGTTGATGATATTGAAAGTCGGTTGTCTTGTTTCTTCGTTGCTTACCTATATCATACTTACATTTACGTTTGATTGTCTGTTCGTTTGCGTTGGCGTGACAAGGAAACGCCAATGAGACTTGATGTCGACGACGCGTCTCTTTCCTCCCACAGGGAAGATCCTGTGCAGCCGACATAGGAGCCGTGGAGTCCAGCCAGCCACTGTGCGCGGTGCGTGACTGGTACTCTTCTGCATGTACATGTTCTGTGTTGCTTGCCTTTGGACAGGAATCAAAACTACACGCAAACACACACACGCTTGTAGATACATACATAAGACGCACGCACGCACGCATACACACACACACACACACACACACACACACACACACACACACACACACACACATGCATGTACTCACACACACATGGAGTTGACTATCAAGGTGAAAACATATGTATCAGATCAGACTACTTAAGCCAGAGCTTGCGTCAGAGTTTAGTTTTCTTATATGGTTTGTCGGATATTTTAAAGGCTTGCTGGATGATTTTTCACCAGTTTGCCACCGCTAGCCGCAAGCGACTGGGGGCGAACGCTTTCACGGCTGGCCCAGAGCTTCGTAAACAAATAAAGAAACAAACAAAAGAACAAACAAACAAACCGAGCGATAGCGAGCGGCATGGCTCTGGGGTAAGCGTGCTGGATTCACACAAAGACGCCTTGATAACGATGCTCAGTTTCAACCACTGCTTGGCATAGAAATGTGGCTATTCTTGTTTTAACCAGGGATAGTAGTACCAGAAAAGAATTTCCAGTGTACCCTGTGTGTTTGATAGGAGGTTTTTATCATCATCATCATCATCATCATCATCATCATCACATCATCATCATCATCAACATCAAGTTCACCCTCCTCCTCCTCCTCCTCCTCCTTCAACTGTGTGTGCCTGCAGGTGGAGACGGTGGTGGGACACGGCATGGAGGTGGTGCAAGAAGGGCCAGGCGGCATGGTGCGCACGCTGGTGCTGCTGGTGGCCATTTCCTTCCACACCATCTTCGACGGCCTGGCCATGGGCGTCCAGAAGACGGTAGAAAGAGTGTGGCAAGTCTTCGCCGCTGTCGCCATACACAAGGTGCCCTTCCCGACGGTCTTCCTTTCGTCTGGTAGTTGTCGAAGAAGAGTTATCTTGAACTGTGAAGTGTTCAGCAGAAGAGGCTGGTGTGTGTGTGTGTGTGTGTGTGTGTGTGTGTGTGTGTGTGTGTGTGTGTGCGTGTGTGTGTGTGTGTGCGTGCGTGAGGGAGAGAGAGACAGAGACAGAGAGGGGTAGACGGGGAACAATGTTGATAGAGTTGGCGTACAAAGGGAGAAAAACCTCAAGACTGAGGGGACGATAAACTGTGTATTATCTGCAAACACTAATATCTTTAAACGATAGCGATCTGCACACACGCGTTCTCATAACAGTCATTAACGCTTCGCCACTGCCATAACCTTCGCCACAAACATCACCATTATCATCACCAACACCATCACTTTCACACCATTACTATTGCTGCAGCCACTGCTCCTAAGAGCAATTGCAGCAGCAACAACAGAAGCGACGACGATAGCGATAAGGATAACACTGACAGCATATCATTTTATAGGAGAAAAAAATCCTTTGTATTAAACTACTCTGCTTTTATGAGTAACTCTTATCTACGGTTTCAATCAATTCATTGAACTGACTGTTAATCCCACCTGTCTTCGCAGGCTATAATGGGCTTCTGCCTGACGCTGAAGCTGTTCACCTTGCCCTTCGAGCAGAAGCTGACGCCAATTCTGGGCTACATCTCCTACTCCCTCATGTGCCCTGCGGGCCTCATCGTGGCCCTGGTGCTGCACTCCAGTATCACCACTGACGCCATCGACCTGCCCTCGGGGGTGCTGCAGGGCGTGGCTGCAGGTACCTTCCTGTACGTCACCTTCTTCGAGATCCTGACCACGGAGCTCAAGCACGAGAGCATGGACTTCATCAAGGTCATCTTCGTCATGATCGGCTTCTTCGCAATGGCCAGCGTCGCCCTGCTGGAGTTAGAAGAGGACGAGGACGATATGACGACCACTGCCACCGCCACACTCAGCCCTGGCGTCAACCTCGGTTGAGGAAATGCCCTCTTTTTGCTTTGAGAAGATCTGGTTTTTCGTGTCATGTGCTCAGCGATAAATTGACGAGATTGATGAGACCGTCTACAAAATTCACTGACGTAAACAGTTTGAGGTAAACAGTTACGGCTATGGATGTTTCGCTGAAGCAAGTCAAAGTTGGCCAACTCTTCTTCTTTTTTTTCCTTTTTTTTTGAGGGGGTGGGAGGGTGCCAGCTTGTTGGCGGGGTAGCTAAAAGAGTGAGGTAGGTGTGACGCAGCAATGTATTGCAGAAGAAGCCTAAATGACGTCAGGTGATAAGAGAGAAAATCCTTACTCCACGCTGCATCGTAGTCAGCATCTGGAGCGCGCAGTCGTTAGTACGGGAACTGAGATTAATTCAAGAATAGATGGATGTGGTATATTGTGGTGCAGTCTCGTGTGCTGCGTTAATAATCTATTGCATGATGTGATGCCGTGCCTCATACGGTATGATCGAGTGGCGTAGTATGGTGTTGTAAGGTGTGGTGTGGTGTTGCGTGGCGTGGCGTGGCGTGGCGAGGCGAGGCGTGGTAAGGGTTGGCGTGGCGTGGCGTGGCGTGGCGTGGCGTGGCGTGGCTTGGAGTGGCGTGGTGTAGTGTGGTGTGGCGTGGCGTGGAGTGGTGAGGAATAGTGTCACTGTGGCGTGGCGTGGCGTGGCGTGGCGTGGCGTGGCGTGGCGTGGCGTGGCGTGGCGTGGCGTGGCGTGGCGTGGCATGGCGTAGCGTGGCGTGGCGTGGTGTGGTGAGGAATGGCTTGGCGTGGCTTGGCTTGGCGTGGTGTGGTAAGGGTCGGCGTGGCGTGGCGTGGCGTGGCGTGGCGTGGCGTGGCATGGCGTAGCGTGGCGTGGCGTGGTGTGGTGAGGAATGGCTTGGCGTGGCTTGGCTTGGCGTGGTGTGGTAAGGGTCGGCGTGGCGTGGCGTGGCGTGGCATGGCGTAGCGTGGCGTGGCGTGGTGTGGTGAGGAATGGCGTGGCGTGGCGTGGCGTGGCTTGGCGTGGCTTGGCGTGGTGTGGTGAGGGTCGGCGTGGCGTGGCGTGGCGTAGCGTGGCGTGGCGTGGCGTGGCGTGGCATGGCGTGGCGTGGCGTGGTGTGGTAAGGGTCGGCGTGGCGTGGCGTGGCGTGGCGTGGCGTGGCGTGGCGTGGCATGGCGTAGCGTGGCGTGGCGTGGTGTGGTGAGGAATGGCTTGGCGTGGCTTGGCTTGGCGTGGTGTGGTAAGGGTCGGCGTGGCGTGGCGTGGCGTGGCGTGGCGTGGCGTGGCGTGGCGTGGCATGGCGTAGCGTGGCGTGGCGTGGTGTGGTGTGGCGTGGAGTGGTGAGGAATAGTGTCACTGTGGCGTGGCGTGGCGTGGTGTGGCGTGGCGTGGCGTGGAGTGGTGAGGAATAGTGTCACTGTGGCGTGGCGTGGCGTGGCGTGGCGTGGCGTGGCGTGGCATGGCGTAGCGTGGCGTGGCTTGGCGTGGTGTGGTGAGGAATGGCTTAGCGTGGCTTGGCTTGGCGTGGTGTGGTAAGGGTCGGCGTGGCGTGGCGTGGCGTGGCGTGGCGTGGCGTGGCGTGGCATGGCGTGGCGTGGCGTGGTGTGGTGAGGAATGGCTTGGCGTGGCTTGGCTTGGCGTGGTGTGGTAAGGGTCGGCGTGGCGTGGCGTGGCATGGCGTGGCGTGGTGTGGTGAGGAATGGCTTGGCGTGGCGTGGCGTGGTGTGGTGAGGAATGGCTTGGCGTGGTGTGGTAAGGGTCGGCGTGGCGTGGCGTGGCGTGACGTGGCGTGGCGTGGCATGGCGTAGCGTGACGTGGCGTGGTGTGGTGAGGAATGGCTTGGCGTGGCGTGGTGTGGTAAGGGTCGGCGTGGCGTGGCGTGGCGTGGCGTGGCGTGGCGTGGCGTGGCGCGGCGCGGCGTGGCGTGGCGTGGCATGGCGTGGCGTGGCGCGGTGTGGCGTGGCGTGGCGTGGTGTGGCGTGGCGTGGCGTGGTGTGGCGTGGCGTGACGTGGTGTGGCGTGGCGTGGCGTGGCGTGGCGTGGTGTGGCGTGGCGTGGCGAGGCGACAGACCCTCTGAAAAACACATTCAACCTGTGTATGATGCCAACGATGGCAGTCTGAAGGCAGGCATTGTCAAAGTCACTGGAGCCTAGCTACGCACGGTCCACCGGCGTACACCACTCTGAGGTCATCATGGACTGCAGATATCGCGCATTCATTTCGTGATCGCAGCTCGATGTCTGTAACCTTGAATTAAATGGCTTGAGGCTAGTCTGCATCCCTTCGTCAGTTGTACTGCGCGGTGTCCTGCTGGAAGTTGCCTGCAAGGCTGACGACTGCACAGGCTGATCGTTCAGATGGTTGAAACACCACAGTTCCCGCCAGATGAATCAAGCACTGACTATTTCAAATCTCGGCAATTGTACCCATGTGAGCATGCGAAGAACCAGTCTGCCGCACGCTGCCTAGAGTGCCACACAGGATGACTGCAATCGAAGCTGGTCCTTTCACGCCAGGCACTGCTTTCCAGCGACTGCTGTTGGGGTTTCGTGTGGCGACGCCAGGTTTGGAGTGGATCGTTGGCGGGATAATTTTGCCCAAGAACAATCATTCTCGTTTCCATCCATTTTTGGCGTGGCCTAGGCTTTGTTAAAGATAATTATTCATTGGATGCCTTATGTTGAAGAGAGGCGACTTAAAAGAATTGGTCTCAGTTGAGAACGCTAAAACAAAGAGCGTACTGGTATATACCACGAAGAAAATCAGTTTGAGATCGTTCCGTGTAGTTTACCCTTCACGCTGAGATAGCAAGTGTTTGCCACTAGGAAGAAGAATAGTAGATATTGTCTTCGCTGAGAGAATGGATTTTGGAATCCCCTAACCACCCCCACCCTCACCCCCACCCCACCCCCACCCTCACCCCTGCCCCCACCCCAGCCCCCATCCAAACCCCCACCCCCTCATGCTTTCTGAAATAGGCTATAAAGTAAAAGTAGGTACTTTCGGCAACACCAGAATGATATTTCTTTCGAAAAATGAAATAGATTTTGTTTTCAGGGTAAATTTTCGGTAAACAGTTCAGTGGGAGGGTACGTCACAAAACATGCCGCAATCAGAATGTGCATCGCATAATGTCAAACTATTGGAAAGTAATCGTATGTCGCCTCTGTATACCACAAAGGTATCAAATGATGAATCAAATTGCGCCAAGTTTTCGGAGTGAGAGAAAAATTCCGAGTACAGAAAATCAAGTCCCAGGAAATATTTGTTGATTTCAGTTACGTGTTGTAAGATATTTTACAGCCACGTTCCTGTCACTTAACTTCCTTGTATTGCAAATGTGTTTCCGTTCTGATTTGCACGATAAAAGTCGAAATCACTGATGTTATCATGCTTGCTAATTTGTGCACTGCAATATCATGACAATTCAGCGTGGCTGAGACTATAGTCAATATCTCTGTGTTCAGAATGTATCATGACTGCAACTACGCATGCAGACTCGCACGACATCAAGAGAAGATAAGTCCCGCAGTCTGAATGGTTTCAGGTCCTAAGGGTATTTCGCATCACAATGTTTCATTTTACAACCGTTTACAATAAATTCGTGCTTTGTGGGTGAACTATAGAGCACTCTGCCTACCCTGCTGTGCACTATAGAGCACTCTGCCTACCCTGCTGTGAACTATAGAGCACTCTGCCTACCCTGCTGTGCACAATAGAGCACTCTGCCTACCCTGCTGTGCACAATAGAGCACTCTGCCTACCCTGCTGTGAACTATAGAGCACTCTGCCTACCCTGCTGTGCACTATAGAGCACTCTGCCTACCCTGCTGTGAACTATAGAGCACTCTGCCTACCCTGCTGTGAACTATAGAGCACTCTGCCTACCCTGCTGTGCACTATAGAGCACTCTGCCTACCCTGCTGTCCACTATAGAGCACTCTGTCTACCCTGCTGTGAACTATAGAGCACTCTGCCTACCCTGCTGTGCACTATAGAGCACTCTGCCTACCCTGCTGTGAACTATAGAGCACTCTGCCTACCCTGCTGTGCACTATAGAGCACTCTGCCTACCCTGCTGTGAACTATAGAGCACTCTGCCTACCCTGCTGTGAACTATAGAGCACTCTGCCTACCCTGCTGTGAACTATAGAGCACTCTGCCTACCCTGCTGTGAACTATAGAGCACTCTGCCTACCCTGCTGTGAACTATAGAGCACTCTGCCTACCCTGCTGTGAACTATAGAGCACTTTGCCTACCCTGCTGTGAACTATAGAGCACTCTGCCTACCCTGCTGTGCACTATAGAGCACTCTGCCTACCCTGCTGTGAACTATAGAGCACTCTGCCTACCCTGCTGTGAACTATAGAGCACTCTGCCTACCCTGCTGTGCACTATAGAGCACTCTGCCTACCCTGCTGTGAACTATAGAGCACTCTGCCTACCCTGCTGTGAACTATAGAGCACTCTGCCTACCCTGCTGTGAAATATAGAGCACTCTGCCTACCCTGCTGTGAACTATAGAGCACTCTGCCTACCCTGCTGTGAACTATAGAGCACTCTGCCTACCCTGCTGTCCACTATAGAGCACTCTGTCTACCCTGCTGTGAACTATAGAGCACTCTGCCTACCCTGCTGTGCACTATAGAGCACTCTGCCTACCCTGCTGTGAACTATAGAGCACTCTGCCTACCCTGCTGTCCACTATAGAGCACTCTGTCTACCCTGCTGTGAACTATAGAGCACTCTGCCTACCCTGCTGTGCACTATAGAGCACTCTGCCTACCCTGCTGTGAACTATAGAGCACTCTGCCTACCCTGCTGTGCACTATAGAGCACTCTGCCTACCCTGCTGTGAACTATAGAGCACTCTGCCTACCCTGCTGTGCACTATAGAGCACTCTGCCTACCCTGCTGTGAACTATAGAGCACTCTGCCTACCCTGCTGTGAACTATAGAGCACTCTGCCTACCCTGCTGTGAACTATAGAGCACTCTGCCTACCCTGCTGTGAACTATAGAGCACTCTGCCTACCCTGCTGTGAACTATAGAGCACTCTGCCTACCCTGCTGTGAACTATAGAGCACTCTGCCTACCCTGCTGTGAACTATAGAGCACTCTGCCTACCCTGCTGTGAACTATAGAGCAGTCTGCCTACCCTGCTGTGAACTATAGAGCACTCTGCCTACCCTGCTGTGCACTATAGAGCACTCTGCCTACCCTGCTGTGAAATATAGAGCACTCTGCCTACCCTGCTGTGCACTATAGAGCACTCTGCCTACCCTGCTGTGCACTATAGAGCACTCTGCCTACCCTGCTGTGAACTAAAGAGCACTCTGCCTACCCTGCTGTGCACTATAGAGCACTCTGCCTACCCTGCTGTGAACTATAGAGCACTCTGCCTACCCTGCTGTGCACTATAGAGCACTCTGCCTACCCTGCTGTGAACTATAGAGCACTCTGCCTACCCTGCTGTGAACTATAGAGCACTCTGCCTACCCTGCTGTGAACTATAGAGCACTCTGCCTACCCTGCTGTGAACTATAGAGCACTCTGTCTACCCTGCTGTGAACTATAGAGCACTCTGCCTACCCTGCTGTGCACTATAGAGCACTCTGCCTATCCTGCTGTGAACTATAGAGCACTCTGCCTACCCTGCTGTGAACTATAGAGCACTCTGTCTACCCTGCTGTGCACTATAGAGCACTCTGCCTACCCTGCTGTGCACTATAGAGCACTCTGCCTACCCTGCTGTGAACTATAGAGCACTCTGCCTACCCTGCTGTGCACTATAGAGCACTCTGCCTACCCTGCTGTGCACTATAGAGCACTCTGCCTACCCTGCTGTGAACTATAGAGCACTCTGCCTACCCTGCTGTGAACTATAGAGCACTCTGCCTACCCTGCTGTGAACTATAGAGCACTCTGCCTACCCTGCTGTGCACTATAGAGCACTCTGCCTACCCTGCTGTGAACTATAGAGCACTCTGCCTACCCTGCTGTGCATTCCTTCAGATGAACTGCGAGGAACGCCAACCCAAACGAGCTGATGTTGTACTCGAAATGATGAGTGACGGAAAGAAGTGTTACAGCACATGAGTAGAGTTATGAGCGTGCTGACACACTACTACTACTACTACTACTACTACTACTACTATTACTACTACTACTACTACTACTACTACTACTACTGGTGCTGCTGCTACCACTACTGCTACTACTAATCCTACTACTACTACTACTACTACTACTACTACTGCTGCTGCTGCTGCTGCTGTTGCCGCTGCTGCTGCTACTACTACTGCTACTATATACTACTCTTACTACTTCTACCACTACTACTACTACTACTACTATCATCATCACCACCACCGCCACCATCACCACCACCACACCACCACCACCACTACGACGACGACTATCATCATCACTACTACCGCCACCGCCACCATCACCGCCGCCGCCGCCACCACCACCACCACCACTACCACCATTACCACCACCACTACCACCGCCACCACTACCATCACCACCACTACCACCATCACTATCACCATTACCACCACCACTACCACCACCACCACTACTACTACTACGACGACGATGACTACTACAACTACTACTCCTCCTTCGAGCGCCATCACTGCCGCTGCTGCTGTTGCTACCACAAGTACCACTGCAGCTGTTGCTACCACTAGTAGGCCTACCGCTGCTGCTGTTGCTACCACTACCGCTGCTGCTGTTGCTACCACTAATACCGCTGCTGCTGTTGCTACCACTAATACCGCTGCTGCTGTTGCTACCACTAATACCGCTGCTGCTGTTGCTACCACTAATACCGCTGCTGCTGTTGCTACCACTAATACCGCTGCTGCTGTTGCTACCACTAATACCGCTGCTGCTGTTGCTACCACTAATACCGCTGCTGCTGTTGCTACCACTAATACCGCTGCTGCTGTTGCTACCACTAATACCCGCTGCTGCTGTTGCTACCACTAATACCCGCTGCTGCTGTTGCTACCACTAATTCCGCTGCTGCTGTTGCTACCACTAATACCGCTGCTGCTGTTGCTACCACTAATACCACTGCTGCTGTTGCTACCACTAATACCACTGCTGCTGTTGCTACCACTAATACCGCTGCTGCTGTTGCTACCACTAATACCGCTGCAGCTGGTAGGAGCGTAGTCTAAACTACGTGCGCCGTGCAGGTATCGTACTCTAAACAGGCACTCGTGGAAATCTTCCCCGCCCCGCAGTCTTGCGGAACAAATTAATTAACTTGGGCTACACGCTCTCCGTGGGAGTGGATACAAGGAACAAATTAGACAGCTCTTACAAGTCATAAGCTCATCCCAGTGACGCAAACCATCGTTTCGCCCGCTCTCCGACAATGGTTAAATGGTCTTGTTTGTTAATTTGTTTGTTTGTTTCATCGATAAGTGTGTGCTGCAGTGTTCAAATTCGATCCCAAGTGGATGTAAGGGAGAGCACAGCACCATTCACTGTGGTTTTCGAGGTTACCTCCCTTAGCCCACAGACGGAAGATGGCGGTCGTCGTTCGGGCAACGTAGCATGTAGCAACCAAAATCATTTCCCGGCCAAAATAATTTCCGGAAGTCATCGCAGAGTTATCTGCGAGGGATGTGCTGAAATTTCAACTCTAAAAAGAGACGGCACCCGCCACTCCGCCTGACTTCGCACGCCCGGGGAGTTATGCTAAGATCCGGCCGCGTTAATATATCTGCGTTTTGTGACAAAGGACTTGCTCGGCGGTAGTGTACTCCATGCACCTTAACGGTCCGCGTGATTCGGGTGTAATCTTAAGCTAAACGACGTTCCGAATGTTTCCGACTTCGACCATTTCAGCAGCGCCAATAAACGTCGTTTAGCTTAAGATTACACCCGAATCACGCGGACCGTTAAAGTGCATGGAGTACAGTACCGC
This sequence comes from Theodoxus fluviatilis, assembly GCA_034096865.1. Classification (NCBI taxonomy): domain Eukaryota; kingdom Metazoa; phylum Mollusca; class Gastropoda; order Cycloneritida; family Neritidae; genus Theodoxus; species Theodoxus fluviatilis. Next base: position 130,208 of record JAWQFJ010000666.1, on the reverse strand, counting down.
AGAGCAAGACGTTTGTCACAAAACGCAGATATATTAACGCGGCCGGATCTTAGCATAACTCCTAGGGCGTGCGAAGTCAGGCGGAGTGGCGGGTGCCGTCTCTTTTTAGAGTTGAAATTTCAGCACATCCCTCGCAGATAACTCTGCGATGACTTCCGGAAATTATTTTGGCCGGGAAATGATTTTGGTTGCTACATGCTACGTTGCCCGAACGACGACCGCCATCTTCCGTCTGTGGGCTAAGGGAGGTAACCTCGAAAACCACAGTGAATGGTGCTGTGCTCTCCCTTACATCCACTTGGGATCGAATTTGAACACTGCAGCACACACTTATCGATGAAACAAACAAACAAATTAACAAACAAGACCATTTAACCATTGTCGGAGAGCGGGCGAAACGATGGCTTGCGTCACTGGGATGAACTTATGACTTGTAAGAGCTGTCTAATTTGTTCCTTGTATCCACTCCCACGGAGAGCGTGTAGCCCAAGTTAATTAATTTGTTCCGCAAGACTGCGGGGCGGGGAAGATTTCCGAATGTTTCCGACTTCGACCATTTCAGCAGCGCCAATAAACGTCGTTTAGCTTAAGATTACACCCGAATCACGCGGACCGTTAAAGTGCATGGAGTACAGTACCGCCGAGCAAGACGTTTGTCACAAAACGCAGATATATTAACGCGGCCGGATCTTAGCATAACTCCTAGGGCGTGCGAAGTCAGTCAACGGTCGCGTTTTATAAAACCAGACTATAAATAGACTACAGGGAGGTGACTCCCATATTATTTCCGGCAGGGGAGACGGCTTTGCACGAGGAAAAAAACTTTTTTGAACGCTACATTATGTGTTAAACGACACAAATGCACCAAAAACACAAAAACTCGTAAAGCAACTAATGCGTCGTTTGTCGGGATATATTCCATGCGAAGAACGGGTGCAGGAGCGGTAAATCGCATAAAGAGCTAGAGAGCAGAGCAGATAACTCTGCGATGACTTCCTGAAATTATTTTGGCCGGGAAATTATTTTGGTCGCTACATCGTACGTTAGAATTCTGCGCAGGTGTTCCATGTTTTGTAAACTGACAGTTCATGTGTGTTAAGTCGACAGCTTTCACCCACTTATGCAGCAGCTTGAAGCGTTCATCCGCAGCATGCATAGCCGTGTGATTCCTTATAGAAAGTTCAGAGGCACATTTCCTATGTTTGCGATTCGTTTCGATGGGTAAAAACAAACAAACAAACAAAAAACCTTCAGAGTTAAACGTTCGTGGCGAGAGCGCGCGAAGTCTACAGCTTTTCACTTCATTGAACCTGTTCACCCGAACGTTCGCGTGAGCGCTCATCTCTGATCGTTTATACATACATGTATAAAATACAAATCGCCCATCCTCTATGAAATTCACTTCAGGTGATGTTGAAGTGACAAGAGTAGTCTGGTGACCAAGGGGATGGAAATGCACAGCTCAATTAAGTGTAAAATTTGGATGGAGAGAGAAAGAGAGAGAGAGAGAGAGAGAGAGAGAGAAGGAGAGAGAGAAGGAGAGAGAGAAGGAGAGAGAGAAGGAGAGAAGGAGAGAGAGAGAGAGAGAGAGAGAGAGAGAGAGAGAGAGAGAGAGAGAGAAGGAGAGAGAGAGAGAAGGAGAGAGAGAGAAGGAGAGGGAGAGAGAGAGAGAGAGAGAGAGAGAGAGAGAGAGATGCACAATTAAGAGCGGGAGATGTTACATTCTCCAAATCACTTTGATGAATGGTATATCAGTTTTTATCTTGGGACTTCAATCCACACACTTAAAATAGAACATGAAGCCAGTGCTGGAAAACAAGCAGTAGACAGCCTCTCTTTTTAGTTTGATCGAGGTAAGTGCTAGCATGCGTGCCCATTTCGCTCAGCAAACACAATCAAAGACAATCCACTAAGTTTCTTTGTGACTGATTTCTGAGGTCATGCATCCAGGACACGGAGGACGTTACTATTCGCGGCTCTAGGCAAGTGCTTGGCAAACTGTCGGTCAGGGGAGGTAATCACAGCCCATTCACCCTAACTTCCCCGAAGTTCCTGTCTTTCATGTTTGCTTTGAAAACGGCAGCAAAGCAGTAATAAATTTTTCTTCGACCGAAATACCCAGGGGGCAAAGTCAGAGAAACCGTTTCGAATTAAAACATTAGGAGGGCCTCCAACTTTCTTCCTTTCAGCGCAAGTGTTCTCTAAGGCAGAAGCATGAACATTAGCGCAATAAATACGATACAAAATTTGAGATATCATATTTTCTTGTTTTGTGAGTGGCAGTTGTTTCTTACTAGAATATTAAAAAAAGAAACACGAACACCATCTTCATTTTCTGGATCATCAATTATTCCACTCATTCTGGTAACAAAATTTTATGCTCTTTGCAATGTGGAAAATGTTTACCTGCAATTGATAGAAGGATATCGTGGATCATGATTATCAAGGTGGTGGCACTTGCAATTGTATCTGTCGACATCGTTCAGTGTTATCATGCGGCATTCATCTTAAGTAAGTTTCATGCACAGGTTACAGGCCCTTTGGACATTTCACACTGGGTTCGCATTCCTCAGGGGAAGACGGGTAGTCGGGTAAGGTTTTCCTCGTTTGAACGTTCTTCTATGTTCATGCTGCGGAACGAGAAAAGTACTTCAGTTGTGGAAACAACGCAAGATAAATTTGATTTTTTTGGAGTTCACCTTATCCTCACATGAGGTCATTTGCAGCACTGTCCGCTCGGTTCTCTAGCGACCGTTCATCAGCTTCATATAACTTTGGGCCCTCTGTAGTATATTGTGTGCAAATCCACTAATATATCACTTGACTTGTAGCTGTTCAGTGCAATTTGAAATTTCTACTCAGCTTTCATTTCTTCATTCTAACATCGTTCCTATCCCCATTTACCATACTAAACAAATGCACAGGTGCGCGCGCGCGCACACACACACGCGCGCGCTCACACACACACGCGCACACACACACGCGCACACACACATGCACGCGCACACACACACGCGCACACACACACGCGCACACACACACGCGCACACACACACACTCACACACACACACTCGCGCACACACACACGCGCACACACACACACACACACACGCGCACACACACACGTACGCGCACACACACACGCACACACACGCGCACGCGCACGCGTACACGCACACACACACACACACACACACACAAGGCACGTACAAGAACACATGGAGGCACAAACATGCTAGCGCACACGAACACGCGCGCGCACAAACATGCACACACACACAAATAAACACACGCGCGCGTGCGCCTCAAATCATCCACCCACTCAAATATAAACCAGCGCCCGCGCACAGGCACACACACACACACATATGCACTCACGCACTCACTTACACACTCGCAGAACACGCACATACATACGCAACACACTCACACCCACACACGCTCACACACACACACACACACACACACACACACACACACACACACACACACACACACACACACACACATCACACAACACACACGCGCGCGTACACGCGCATGCACACACATACACAGGCACGCAAACGCGTGCACATACACGCACATACACGCGCGCACACCACCATCAATGAGGTCAAACTCTGATCTGCAGTGGACTCCGCACACAGGGCAGGCTACGGCAGCGGCAGCAGGATGAAATCCTCTGTCCTCTCTGGCCTGGGGTTTCAGGTCGAAACTGGCCAGGCGCTCAACTTCAAAAGCATTGGTGCCTTGGTGAGTGAGCTGCCTCCAATAGCCTCGGTCAGCAGTCACGGCGTCCGATGTTAGGAATGTTGCAGGGCCGTAGTGTGGTATTGACCGTTTCCTTGTAACGTCTATAGTTGGATCACCTTGCTGATGTGTGCAGTAACTTAATTCGTTCCTCAAAGAAGAAATGCTTTGGTAGACGGCTGTCATCCATTCTCATGATAGGGCCAGTCCACCTCAGCTTTTGACACACACTGTTGAACGCCTTCACACCCATATCCCTCTTTAATTCTTTCTTTCTTCGTGATTTTCTTTTCTTTTCAAACCTAGCTGTTCTTACATTCGCCACTGACTGCACGCGAAATGTACTTCACAGTCACACAAAAACGTGACTTAAGTGTAATAGTGTGAGTGTGTGAGTGAGTGAGTGAGTGAGTCTGTGTGTGTGTGTGTGTGTTTGTGTGTGTGTGTGTGTGTGTGTGTGTGTGTGTGTGTGTGTGTGTGTGTGTGTGTGTGTGTGTGATATTCCTGTAAAAATCGTGATTATTTGAATGGCGATTTCAAGGTTCACTGTAGCAAAAGATAAGGGATCGATGCGAGCTCAATTTTGTCTATAGCTTAAATCGGAAACATTCTTTTGTTTTTTGCTCCCCTTTACTGATTACATCCCCTTTAGAAACCCGTTGCCCAACCTTTTCTCATAACGGGACGTTCCCAGTTAGCACAAGTGTAACAGAAGCTTTTTACGAAACAGTTTATGTAGAGATTTGATAATAAGAGTTTATCATTCTGACGATTGGCAACATTTCAAAAACTTGCAGTCACAGGGTTTGATAATACACCACCACCACCACCCTACCACCATGCCACCCCTCTTGTGACCGCCAAAGTCAGTTTTTTCCTTCAGTGTGTAAGGAGGGAGGGTTAGGCAATTGAAGGGGGAAAAGAGAGGAGAAGGAGAGGGAAATGGCAGATTTGACCACGAGGACGATGTGTTGCGACAGACATCCAGAGGCGTTAGATAGTCCCCTGTTCTCTAAGTTCGACATCGAATCTGGTGTGGGGAAACGGTGCTGGGGGGTGGGGATGGGAAGAGGGGGAGGAGGGAAGGAAAAGTCTGGAGAGGGGGAGGGGGGGGGGGGGGGGGGGGGGGAGGCGGGAGGGAGGGAGATTGAAGTTGGAGTTTTCAAGAACACTTTCTGTATAGATGAGCCGTTGAAGCACATGTACAACCTCGCCTCATGAACTCATGATTTTTTAATATTTTCATAACTTTCATTCATGCGATGAACAAGAATTTATTAAGCTCTGATGCTTGTTTGATCTTGCAAAACCTGTGATGCAGCTTTGAAAGGGAGAAGTAATTGTTGTGAAGGTGCTCGAATATACTGGAGCATCGTGGCATCTTCGGAATTCTGCACCGGGCCTCTCGGCCTGGTCGTGCCTGGCGATGTCAAGTAGCCAGGGCGCGGCAGAGCTTGATGGGTCACGTGACTTCGTTTGGACAGCGTGGAGAGAGGCATGGTCTATTTTCATTAGTGCTCGATTGTTTTAGAAAGCACCCAAAAGGTACAGTAGGCGTGAGTGCGGGCGTGAGAGAGAGAGAGAGAGCGCGCGCACAAAACAGAAAAGGTGAGAGACTAAGAAGATGAGGGAGTGCGAAAAGTCCTCCAACAGGTGTGATTGTGTCCTCCGAGAATCCAGTCACGAGAATGAATTGTTATGGTAATACTAATTACTGATTTTCGTTGCTGTGTATCGACCAGAGGGTGAATAAAGTTTTCGAAAACGACCACCGGATTTTGTGGGCTTCTACTGTTTGGTGCAAGCTAGGAGAGCCCCCAAACAGATAGGACTTTGCAAAAGAGACAAGTCACAACATGATTAATATAGGCCTAAAGAATGAAAATCACGAAACCGCGTAGAGAAAAATGCAATTGCACGAGCAACCCATGAAATAAACGCTCTAATCATTTTAACAGACAGTGAAAAAAATTTCACACGTAAATACCCTTTTACACGACAGACGCATTCACACAACGTGTAATCACAATCATACATTCATTTTTCATTCATGCATTTCCTGACCGTGACAATAATCGACCCTAATGCCTTTATTAACTCGTCTCTTTGATCAAGAGGTACCATTGACTGTGAAATAATTTTGAGGATTCTTGTACCCAAAGATGGCATTCAAAACACTCTACATTTAATGATAATGCGCTTTTTAAGTCATTAAAAAAACCAACCAATCAGAACTCCTCAGCTTGCTATATCGTAGCAGAGATGAAGCAAAGTGCAACGGAAGCAGGGGTATAAACAGTTTGATAGCGCCACGATATTATCGCGCATTCCAGAACCTTCACAACACACCCTTAGTAGGGGAGGTAATGTGCATTAGTGCTTTGTAGGAGCGGGGACGTATAACTTTTGTTGAAACTTCAAAGAAACCTTGTTTACGCTCCATTTGTTTTGGAAGCGATGCCAGGTAAAGTTTCCATCCCAAGGATGGAAAATAGCAGTCGTCTTAACGGCCATTTTCCATCCTGTACCTGGGATGCAAATAATCATTCGGTAGCAGCTGTAGCATCAGGAGTAGCAGCAGCAGCAGGAGCAGCAGCAGCAGCAGCACTACTGCTACTACTACTACTACATCATTATCTATAATGATGATCTCCACTCTCAGAGGAGCATTTCCAACCACTCATGGCTAATCGATGAATTGGGGGTTGATTTCATTTCAGCATTTCACTGATCTCACAGGTACACAGTTTTACTCCTTACTGAAAAAATGCAATCCAAGATATGGCATCTTACCTAATGATGCAACTCTGGACTCCATGCAGCTTTCAACCCCACACCCTCTAGCTGCCAGCTGACAGCAACACCAGCACCACTTGTGTATCTTGTGTAGTTCAGGGACGCAGCTGGGAACTCTGGTCACTTGCTTATTAAATTGTGACCCCTCCTCCCGAACTAGTTGGTTCGAAGCCTTTGGTGCTTTTCAGGTTGTTGTATCATCACCAAATGCAATGAATTTCCGTGGACTGTACCAAAATTATTATGATATGGGCAGTGGTGGACGATTTATGTGTTTGAATTCGTGTACATGTATATATAGATATCGGGACTTTCGTAGTAAACGGTTCTTTAATCGTGCACATGATACTCCGTTCGCAACCGAAGTTGACAGAGAACGGGCTATTTGATTGGCTTCTGGCTCTGAGGAATTTTCTCAATGGCCAATGAACATACACCGTGCGTATAGGCCAGTCCTTGTTGATAATGATGGCACACTACACGGAAAGCAAGGCAGAGTCAGGATAACGAGGAGGTTGGGTGTTAAGAGATCAGATGCAATATTTTGCACAAAACAGTACATAGTCTTCTTGCAAACGTCAATGCAACCGATCATTGGTGGGTTTTAAACACCTAGCGATAGGTCAGCTTTCCGATTTGAGTAAAATATCAAATTTGCTAAATTAACCCCTTTTGCTGCACATCTTGCAGTCTCTTGAATTGTCCAAAATATCAGACCATCCCAGTTGGGGAAGACTAGACATAATTAAGCTGCATGCTTTTATCCATCTGTCTTTTAACTCTCATGAGTAAAACCGGGTACTTACGAGGGCAGGGTGGCAGACTGTGGTGCGGTTAACACTTGCATGCGGCAATGAGCCAGCACGGGGTTGGAATATTCACCAGGGAGTGGAGTTGTTTCTAGTACCTCACTGCATGTGTCTCATCTGTTTGTCGCTGTGTTAGTCGTCAGGCATCGGTGAAAGATGGATCGAGCTGCCGCGTGATCAGGGGGTAAAGCGTAAAGCGGTTTGAGGCTCTGACATGGATAATCAGTCGCTATAAGAACCACACATATAAAATTGCAAGCATGCAAAATCTACTCGATCCATTGAAAGAACAACATAAACTAAGAGATCCACGAATTTGCAATTTTATTGCCTTTCATACTTCAAAACCCTTGGAGCACAGGTCACGAGCAGCAGGAATACAAAGCGAACACTGCTCAATGAGAGAGAGAAGGGGGACAAGTTTGTCTTTTTGTATGTACAACGCACCCCACGTACTCTTTCATGCTTCTGTCTCCACACTTCCACTAATGAAATAATGAATACAGCGAACATGCACAGTCATAAAATGGGGATCTGTGACGTGTCTGCACAGCAATTTCGAGAAAAGGGCTGACTTCATGTGTCAGTCTGTCTCAATATTTGTTCCAGGGCATGTATTTCAAAATTAAAAACAAAAACCTAAGAATCTTCCAGCAACAAATGACAATTTCCTGCTAGAGCATCAGGATTAAGCCCATGTTTGAAATAATAAAATATATAGAGAAATAAAAATCGGTAACGTTCTTTCCGATATGTGGTGCTTGCACGAAGAGTGGGGGAGGAGAGAGAAGGGGGGCAGAGACTGAGACAGAGATAGTCAGAAAGGGAGTGAGAGAACCAGCAAGCTAAGAAGTATTTACATGAAGACGTACAGATACACAGACATATGGAAACTGTTGCGAGCACTTTCCTCTTTTCTGATAACGTTCGACATCTTTTGGGTCACTAAAACAAATTTTAAAAACGACAACTTTAAAAAAAGGTCAATTCTGCACGAACCTCAGTGGAACTACACTTCGGTTTGTTGAGTCTCTTTAGGAAAGCGTGCATTATGAAATATCACTGCACAGTAGCTTGAACAGTCGCTCATCAAAGAACTTACACGAGGATTCTGCCTCTACACAAAACACCGATGCCGATGACATAAGAAGCACTGCAACATGTACGAAGAGGGAGGTTCAGAATGCATCTGGAATGAAAGTGCTCTGTAGACTTGCATGAATGTCCCGATGCATGGTGACTCATCACTGTCATTAAACATTTCCAAGTGGGAACATATAAACGCTCTTTAAATTTATTTTAAAAAATGTTGGCAATTCAGCAATTCAATGACCGGGGATAGATAACCTAAAAAGGGACGCTAGCCACTACCAGATATCACACAGAGAAATATGGAAAGCTTTCATGTGGAAAACGTTTTTGAGATAATGTCAATGCCGTTCTCATCAGCCTAGAGGTCAACATAACGGAAAGAAACATTTGTCATATTTCTGGAAAGTTTTCAGTTCTTGGCCAAACAATGTGCGACAGATGCAGATTTTTCAGTCTTGTTTCTACAGCATGAGAGAAACTGCTGTACAAGTCCTAGCAGGGGGTTTTCACTCACGAAAAGAGCGGCTCTCCCTCTTTTGTGTTGTGCTTGAGGAAACGGCAATGACGAGTTTTTCTTCGAGTTTTCAAGAGAACGGTTATTATGACCAACACTGACACGATTCTGCAGACATTGTTATATCTAAGCCAAAGTGGCATCTCAGACGTTGTGACCAATTTTCAAAAAGTTTCTTTTCAAGAGAAGTGCCCAACTACAAACTTTTGGAAGTGGCGACGATGGTGACGTTGAACTACCCTGAAGCGGTCAGACAGTCAGTCATCACGTGAAAAATTCCAAACGCTTCAAAGAGATTTGGGGGAAAAATGGCAACTGGTAATGCAGGAGTCCGGTATAACAGGCAGAGTGGGGGGGGAAAGAGGAAGAACAAAGTGAGAGAAAGAGAAGTGTTTTGTTACAATGCGAGGTGATTCAGAGTTCAGGGCGTGGCAGCACTGACTACAATGCTACTTGCCCTTCATTGTTTTTCCCCCACATGGCCAAGCAAATAAGTATCATTACTGTTTACATCAACACTTTGAGAGATTTGAATCAATGATAGACAAGTGGATCTTTCTTCCTGTTCAATTCGTCTATGCAAAAATCGCCTTGTAAAGTTGTCATGGCGTAGATATACAAAAGTTGACATTGCATTGATAGAATTCTCAGATCCTCAATGATACAGCATCAGATCATTTGAAAAAAGGAAAAAAAAGGTGGTGGGTTGTGGTGGGTTATTTTACGTATCCAAACAAACGGAAATATAAACATAACAAAGATATGAATCTGACAGAATCGCATGTTGGACTGACGAGAAAAACGATAGATGCATTACCTTGTAATATAAGTGTCGCCTCCACGAAATCCAATGCTGCAAGCGTGGGCATGCTTTTGCATAATAATAACAAGCATAATGAATATTCAATGCATAATTTGTACACTTCATGATTGATGATGCTTGCTTGGCACCGAAGGCAATCTCTTAAGTAGCGCACACTGAATATTCAGAATGCCATTTTTAAACAACTGCTCATGAATCCTCACATTTCAGAGACATTCAGTAGGATGAGACACAGCTCAGAAAGGAATTTCACTTCGATGATTTGCACACCTTGATAATCAAAGACACACCATGAAGGTTCCGTGACACCTGTCAGTTCTTCCAGTGACTTGATGAAGCAGTACATCAATCCGGAAATCCCCTTCATCATTGAGGGATGACCACAAGAATTCAAGAAGTGGCAAGCATGAAACATCGACATGATAAATGCATGGTGGATCATGGACATCGCTGGCCTGGCATGAAATGGACAGGGAACACACGGCACCTCTTCTACGACATTTACATCTTCTTGTCCTTCTCCCCAAAGACGCGACACATCAACATAGAAACCTTTGTGGGAGCAAACCCTTTAGTCACATACAACTGTGTGACAACTGAATCAGCTTGTCAAAATACCAATGGCATGTTCTACTTAGAAAATCATGATCTCAGAGGCTGAACTCGGTGATCATCAAGTGCAGCCCAAACTGTGGAAAATGGCAGCAGAACACTAACGTGACCAGACTATGCAACAATGAAGTCAGGCAATTCTGCACAAGATCCCAGCACAGCGTGTCTCATCACATCCAGACATTTAGATCAAGTGTACTTGTAGGGGGTAAAATAAAATCCAGTCGAGTACTGGACACACACACCCCACTGCGAGTGCACAGTACACTCTGCTCTAGCAGCAAGTGCCTGTCCTATGTGCAAGTACTTTGGGCTGCTGGATCCAAACATGATGTCAGGACTCCAAGCCTCTACAGTGGATCCAAACATGATGTCAGGACTCCAAGCCTCTACAGTGGATCCAAACATGATGTCAGGACTCCAAGCTTCTACGGTGGATCCAAACATGATGTCAGGACTCCAAGCTTCTACAGTGGATCCAAACATGATGTGAGGACTCCAAGCTTCTACAGTGGATCCAAACATGATGTCAGGACTCCAAGCCTCTATGCTGGATCCAAACATGATGTCAGGACTCCAAGCTTCTACAGTGGATCCAAACATGATGTCAGGACTCCAAGCCTCTATGCTGGATTCAAACATGATGTGAGAACTTTAAGCTTCTACAGTGGATCCAAACATGATGTGAAGACTCCAAGCTTCTACAGTGGATCCAAACATGATGTCAGGACTCCAAGCTTCTACAGTGGATCCAAACATGATGTCAGGACTCCAAGCTTCTACGGTGGATCCAAACATGATGTCAGGACTCCAAGCTTCTACAGTGGATCCAAACATGATGTCAGGACTCCAAGCTTCTACAGTGGATCCAAACATGATGTCAGGACTCCAAGCTTCTACAGTGGATCCAAACATGATGTGAGGACTCCAAGCTTCTACAGTGGATCCAAACACGATGTCAGGACTCCAAGCTTCTACAGTGGATCCAAACATGATGCGAGGAGTCCAAGCTTCTACAGTGGATCCAAACATGATGTCAGGACTCCAAGCTTCTACAGTGGATCCAAACATGATGTGAGGACTCCAAGCTTCTACAGTGGATCCAAACACGATGTCAGGACTCCAAGCTTCTACAGTGGATCCAAACATGATGCGAGGAGTCCAAGCTTGTACGGTGGATCTAGGCATGAGGCGATCATGGGTATGAACAATGGCCACAGTGCATGAATGCATTCACAGGTCAAGGCATGAGATAACAAAGCAAGCGGCACAGAGGAGATGTATCATGGACAAGGGCATAATTGCAGCATATGGCACATAAGAGTGATCCAGCTTCAAGATGCAAGCCACACATCCTGCACCAACACCAGAGGGAAAGAAAAGTCTCCTTTCACCGAAAACCTGTACAGACTTCAAGACCATGGGAGCAAACATGTCACCTGACTTTATATGTACATATCAGTGCTCACAAGACCTAGCAATGCCAGAGAAGGCTGGGCACTACCACAGAGCCCCAACCCTGGCTACCACGTGGACTTACTGAGGCCACGCCATGATAAGACAAAAGCATCCACTTCACTTGCACTCAAGCACAGCCAACACAGCACAAACACACATCCAGTGATTCCCTTGTATTGCATTACATGCAAAGCATATCCCAAAGCCAACACATATTCCAACATAATTATTATTATGAAATGATCAACTACAGAATGTGCAAAGCTTGCATGACATGCGCAAAGGTAGTATGATGCAGGTCAAGCATTTTAAGACAGAAGGAAAAACCTCATCGAGTAGCACCATGGGTACAGAAGAGAGGGAACAGAAAAACGAACGAATGAATGAAAACTCCTCTCAACCCATCAGCTCTGCACAAACTGCTAAGAAAAATGAAGTCAACCACATAAAGAATCTTGCATTTGTGGAAAAAGCCTACATGTTAGTGGCACGTCAGCCCACTTGGCTGCTTGTGTCGAAGTATTGTCACCATGGCTTGTTTGTCTTTCCACTACTCAGGACTAGATGAGGCAACATATTCAAAACTGCCAGTAAGTTCCTTCAAATCAAAACAAGCACATTACTGTAGACATTATTTCTCGGGTGAAGCCATTAAAAAGCAATTTAACACAGCAAAAATAATGCAGTTTTAACAACACAGGACGTGTTTTGAAGATGTTCAACCGTAAAGCTCTGAGACACATTTTCAACCATCTCATCCTGAATATTTACTGCAACATATGAAAAGATATTAAAAAAACACTTCATATTACTGATTCATGCAGGGAAACATTTGGATCTGGTTACACGCAGCATCAGTCTTCATAAATTATTTTTCATTCATCATCAAAGTTGGTTTATTATACAAAGATTCAGCTGACTTCAAAACCTGCCAGTTTTTGATCAACAGTAGTTGTCTTTCGCCAATGATGAAATCTTACTATGTCTTTGACTCGCTAATCACACAGAAATTCAATGGCTTGCTAGAACATCAATTTCTACTGTTTTACTGTCTCCAGCCTCCCTTTTTATTTCTTCACCCCACTCACACAGCAAAGTCATAATAATAATAATAATAATAATAATAATAACAATATAAAATCAGACACCAAATTCAGTAGTGACAGGTGGCATTGTGGGAAAAACTCAGGCACACGGCTGAGCAGAAATGGTGAGGAAAGCACAAGGGCACAGTGGTCCACCCAGAGCAAGGAGTGGAGACAGGACAGGAAGCCATGGCATCAACATGGTCTGCGGGACAAGCTCAGGCACAGGCAGTTTATTACAAGCAAAGCAGCAGTAGAAGCCAGCATGAAGATTTCATTGCAGTGTGGTCAGACCATCGTCATTTTAACACAGGCTGTGACTGCGACTTCACCACCAGCGTCTCCATGGGATGGCTTCACTCTAACAGTGGCCTTCCTCCCAGGACAAGTGCTGATGGGGAGCGAGGACCGCCTTGACTGTGATCTGCAACCACTGGCAACATACTCAGGGTATCACCAACAGACCACAAGGAACCAGTAACAAATAAACGTTTGCTGCATAGACAATTCAAAGTGAACTTTGAATCTGAAACAGCAGTGGCCAGAAAAGATGGAAAGTAATTGTGCTTCTACTCCTCTTGACACTTGCAGTTCTGAGCTTCACCTTCAAACACACATCTATGCACATACACACACACACACACACATGCACACACACAAGCTTGCATGCAGTTAACTCTCTAAATCATACATGCACTCACATTCACAACCATGCAAATGCGCACTCCACACACATACACACACACACGCACACACACACACACACACTATATCAGGACATTAAGCCACAAACATTGTTTCACTACAGTACAATGACCATGTCAAAAATGTAGGGATATACAGCATTTGTACAAGCATTCTTTTCTTTTCTGTACAGCATTTTAGATGAAGTATTTTCAACTCTCAGAAAAACGAGTTATCCTTGTTCATCATATGAATATTTTGGAAGTGGCTCCATTTTCCAAACAAGTGATATCCAAGTTGCCTCATCTGTTCTTAACAGTAAACTGCACAAACATTCAGTCAACTTTCAACAAAGAATATGCTGGACTAGGAAGAAAACACTTCTAAGTTCTTGTGTACCTGCTCTTGTTAATCTCCAAACCATCCCATCCATCCTGCTTCCGATTCAAGTCATCCAAAAATGTCAAGGCCACATTCTCAAAGCAGATACTGCAGAGGAGGGGGTCACTACATTCACAGTGATGTAGAGTCCCCAAACCTCAGAGGCAAGTCTTCGACTCGCTAATGATAGCCTTGAAAACAGTACTGCTCCTCTTCGTGATTTGGGCTCTTATTCTTCAGTTTTTTCTTGTGCAGGGGTACATGTGTGTGCGCAATCATCAGTCAAGCAGCTGTCAGTCGATAATCACACACTTCCAACCACCCACACTTCACCTCCATCTTCCGTTCCAAACCATGACCTCAAAAAAGTCAATCGCAGAGGTCAAAAGACCAGCCACGGCAACACCGGCCTCGTGTCCACTTCTTATGTCGTCGACTGACGGAAAGTTTTGACTCCTTCCCAAAACCCAGTAGTAGCATGGCACATGAGAGAAATTTCCACCAGGAAATGTTCTTGTGTTGTGAGCTCCATGGCAGTGCTTGAAATGCAGTAGCAAAAGTCCCACCATTGTTTTATCACGAGGCCTGCAGCACACCTCCCCAGCAGGTTTCTGTGGCTTGCTCTGCCTTCCTCAGGTGTACGGCCACCTTGATCACTGGGTATCTATGGGGTCACTGGAGAGGCTACCTGCCCAGTCACGACAAGTGTGTGTGTGTGTGTGTGTGTGTGTGTGTGTGTGTGTGTGTGTGTGTCAGTCGTCTTTGCCTGCTTGTCTGCTCCCATTGGGAGCACCGAGTAATGTCATGCTGTGGGTTCAGATTTCAGGAACTTTCAACTTGTGAAAAGAAAAACTCCAATAATCTTATCTTGTAAATAAAATCTGCAGCCCCTTCTTAACACACAAACAGTGCATATTGTTTATCAACAGCATCTGTCATGTTAATTTTTTCATTCTTTCAAAAAGCTTTCTGGCCATCAATATTTCATGACATTGATAAAGCCATGCCATTTCATGACAGGTCTGTCTCTGACAGAGCTGTTCAAATATGATTTTGATATCAAAATCCGAGTGAAATTCAGTGATGAATGAATGATGTTGGCTCATCGTGAAAAAGCACAAGAAGCATGCTCCATGATTTTCAATGGGGATGAAGTGACTGCAAAATAATCTGTCTGCAGCACACACCCCATGACGAACAATAAAAATGAAAAGGGGGAAAGCTTAGCTTCAAAGTAACCCCCCCAAAAAAATCATCTGGATGAGCCAGCACCAGAGTGACAAAAGAAAGCAGACGGTTGTCACCAAAGCCCTGATTACACCTAATGCCTCCTCTACTGTCTCTGTCAGTGCTTGGCTGTGCAAGACCCTGGTCATTAGCAGTACATACACAGTTGTAGCTAAAACCTACAAAGCAAAATAAAAAAAACACAAAAAAGACAAAAGAAACAGAACTCATTATCTCTCCTGCTCATAGCAGGACCCCAAAGAACATGCCTGAAGCAACAACTGTGCAGTGCCCAAAAGTTTATCCAAGTCAGACACAGTCAGCATTTTCAGAAGCCTGCATCTGGTAGAGACTCAAGCAGCTCTTCTTCAGTCTCTGCACTACAGGGACGGGCTCGGTCTCCACCCCAAGCCCTCCTTGAGACATCAGGCGGTCATCGTACAGCGACAACCGGTTCTTGTTGACCATGACGGGGGTCTTGACACGACGCTTGATCTTCTGGCTGGATTCAGTCTCCCCTGCCAGGAGTTGCCTGCTTTCATCACAGTCCTCCCTGTGGGGGTCTTCACTCTTCCTGCTGGCTGGGGCTGATGCAACGGCTGAGACAGAAACTGTGGGAAGGCGGGGCAGGGAGTGCCCGTAGTTGTGACCCCTCAGGGAAAGGGAGCTGGGACGGCGTTGGCTGCCCTCCCCTCTCTCCATCAGCTGAGTCTCCTGCCACCTGGCTACCGATGCTTCCCCAGGGGGGGTGAGGTCTGACGTGCTCCTGGACTGGGTGGGTAGGACCAGGCAGGGCCGGCATGGCTGCACAGCACTTGACTGCGTCTGGAGCCTTGCAACTCCCACCTCCGCCATCCCAAGTCGATTCTCTGAGTAGCGAAGCCCGTTGGGTGGGGGTCCTCCGTTGGCGACATTCCTCATGCCAGGCATCTCCTGAAGGACCAGGTTGCTGGGGCGCACACATGGCCGCCCGTTCTGGAGACAAACCTCTGTCTGGCGAGGGGCAGGGTTGGGATGTGAAGGATTTAGAGGGCTTGTTTCGTTGGGCACCTCCTCATAACTGGGGGGGTGCCTGCTGGTGGAAGAGTGTCTGTGCTCCCCTTCTCCAAGCGACCGGTGGCCATCCTGCCGGTGGCTGCTCCCACCCCTGGTTCCGAAGATGCCCAGGTGGCTGAGCTTCAGTCCCAGCTCCTTGGGCTTGATCAGTTTGCCCAGCTTTTCTCTGAAGGAGCGGCTCTCGCCACTGGACAGCTTGCTGTAGGGAACACCATTGCCTGGCACGTTAGCCACCTTCGGTCTGGTCACGGGACCCTCCAGATGTGTGGGATTCTGCACATAGGGGATGGGTGGGTTGCGGTGGTGGTGGTTGCTCAGAGCATCGTTCTGCACCAGAGATGTCTCCAGCCCGTCCCCCACTGAGTCAAATGGGCTGTCAGGCAGCTGGCTGCCCTGGAGGGGAGCAGGTGGGGGAGCCACCTGAGGCTGGGGGGCCTTGCTGCCCGGCCCAAGGAGGGTGTTCCCCGAGACGTTGAGCTCCTCATCACTGCACTTGTGAGTGTTGCGGGCCACGGTGGGGTTGCGGCCCTGGTGGGGCTGCAGGATCATGTTGTTCCGAGCCAGCAGCACGTTGTTGGCCTTCAGGGGTGGCTCACCATCCAGGGGCGTGATGGGGAGGGTGGTCTCTGTGGTGGAACCCCCTGAGTGGGACTGTTCCAGGGAGGACTGCGAGTGGGGAAGGGGGCCGCTGGGAGGCAGGTCTGAGTGGCCCAGGAGGGGGGCAGTGCTGGATTCCATCCCAAGACTCAAGGAGGCTGGAGACTGGGAGTGGTCTGTCATGTTGACCACATAGCTGTCCAGCTGGTTGACTGAGTGGTCCATCTCAGAGGACTTCTCGATGTAGGCAAACTGAGACAGGTTCATGGTGGCGTTGATGGTGGGCGTCACACCTGAAAAAGACATTCAACATCTGTCACAACTGCTTCACTTGCAGCTGAGGTACTACAAAGGAGTAGACCACTATTAACACAGAAAACGAAAATGACTGTTTCCACTGTTGATGATCCTAGGACGAAAGGAAACAAAATTCCAAAAAAGCACTCCCCTTTGTCTCCTTTTGCCAACATGCACACACTGAATTGCATAAACAAAACATGTCAATCTTCCATTAAAACTGCATTAATATTTTATGAATGAATGCATGAAAAGGAGCTAAGAGAAAATGTGGATGAGCAGATAGAGAACTCAACTCAGCCTGGCTTGATCTACATACAACCACTGTTGATAAAATCAAAATAAATTCAGGGGGGAGGGGAAGGTTGTGTGTGGTTAAGGTACCATGGCAACAACAACAAAAATACGGTCAGTAGGTCAAACTGAACTTTTTTTCCCCCTTGTATTTTTGGAGAGCTGCTAGAAATAGAAATCCAATTTTCTCTTTCACTGAAAATGCTTTTTTAAATTGCTAACTTAAACAGTGGAATCCCCAAGTGCTCATAGGGCAGGGAAGTTGGTTCAGCATGCAGTTTGCTGAATACCATCATTTTTTTTTCACAAACAAAAACAAGATTAGGGTTGGCAGAAAAAATAGAGTTGATAAGGTAAAGTAAACACAACCTTTTTTTTTGGCGTGACCACTTGACCTTGTGTATCACCTATTGCTGCCTGAAGTGTTCATCAAACATTAAAGCAGGTGACAGCGAAAGGGAAGGAGGTTGGGGAGGGTGGATGGAAGGATGGAGGGATGGGACAATAGAATGATTGGGTTAATGGGGTGGATGTGAGGGTAGGGAAAATAGGGTGGATGAGTGAGTGGGGCAGATGGAAGGAAGGAGGAATAGGGCGGAGGAATTACACCACAGATGCATGGGAAAGAGGGTACATGGTAAAAGATGAATGGGGTGGATGGGAAAGAGGGTGAATGGGGTGGATGGGCAAGTGATGAGGGTAGAAGGGGGAGAGAGACAGATTGGTGAGTAAAGTGGAGAAGAGTGAGGAAAGAGTGGATGGGGAGGTGGTAGGGGGTGGGATGAGAGAATGGTTGGCTGTACGTACCCAGGAGTGATTTGCCTCGGTGCTTGCTGTCCTGTGCCCAAAGCATGATCATTTCTGAGACGCGTTCCTCCACACACAGCGCAGTCAGTCTTGCCTCGGCGTCTTGGTCCCAGCAGTCCTCTATCGTCTCCTTCAGGGCTCGCACCGCCTGCAAGCATCACAGAGAGGCACTGTCAAGCCAGGGCGTTTTTCACACAGCAACGTTATGTCATTACTTGCAAAGTCACTGATACAGAAAACAAACAGTGTGACATGTGGCCAGAGCTGCTTGATATCCCCTCACCAGCTGGAACCCTGGCCGCTGGGTTTTCGGGGGCCTGCTCCAGTAGCTCTAATGAAGGTGGCCTCAAGCAGCCAATGAGAATATAAACACAAAGATAAAATGTTTACCATTTTCTATAAAGTACACTTTGCCCATTAAATGCAGGTATATCCTTTTATCCGTCACCCCCAATGATTTCCCAGGTGAAACTTTGAGCATTTCTACCTCATGGTTACAATCTTACAATCAGTCTTTATTTTCATAGCAATCTAACAATTTTCGCCTTAACAAAACACTCACTAGGATCTATACACTGTTTTTGCCAATCACTTGGATCTATCTGATTACTGTACCACTGTGGAGCAGAGCTACAACTAATGCTGGCAGCAGCAAGACTCTGCAGACAGCCCTACCTGGTTGGTTTCCTTCCAGACCTCAGGGAACTTGGGTCGGACTTTCTGGCGAGACACCAACATCTGCATGTCCTCAAAGCTGGGATGGGTGCCCGCCTCCGCCTGATAGGGCAGCAAGTACTCAGGTACTGGGGCACCTGTCATAGGAATCAACATCATCTTCACCATTGTCAATATCACCATCATCATCATTGCAATGATTGCCATTGTCACCGACACCACCATCATTGTCATCATTATCATCATAATCATTGATGTCCCAGTGATATGCAGGAATTTTGTTTGGGGTCTTTCATCCCCAGTCATTATGTTGCGGCAAAGGTTCAAAGGTTGTGTGATGGAAACATCACCCCCATCCCCATCTCTCTTCCTTTCACCCATGAATGCATGCACACACACACACACACACACACACACACATTTTTTAGCAGCTAAAATCTCTCAAATCCAGTGAAATCATGCATATTCCTGATGAACTGCATACTTTTTTTCATGTGCTGAGAAAATAAAAACTCAAGATATTATTTTTCAGCTACACTAATCACGATACAAACGTTGAACTAACACAATAGACACCTGTCGGTCAAAACTACACATCTGCAGAACACAGCCAGGAAGCAGCCTCTCGAACCAAAGGCAAAGACCGAGTTACCTCCCTTGCTTTGTTGCCAGCAGGCTGGGAACATCATGAAGAGACCTGTAGTGTTTGAGATTAATACTCTTGTACATGAATGAGAAACTGTCACGGGCTTTAACAGCGCACTGTTGACAAAAGCATGCATGCCTGCATGCATGTGGGTGCAACTTCAAGCATGCATATGTGTGTATGTCTGTGTGTGTGTGTGTGTATGTGTGTGTGTTTTGTGTATGTGTGTTTATTTTGTGTGTGTGTGTGCGCATGTGTGTGTGTGTGTGTGTGTGTGTGGTGCGCGCATGTGTTTGTGTGTGTGTGTGTGAGAGTTTATTTTGTGTGTGTGTGTGTGTGTGTATGTTTTGTGTATGTGTGTGTATTAAGTTGTATTGTTTGTTTTTGTGTGTGTGTGTGTGTGTGTGAATGTTTGTGTGGATCTAGAGTGTGTGTGTGTGTGTGTGTGTGTGTGTGTGTGTGTGTGTGTGTGTGTGTGTGTGTGTGTGTGTGTGTGAATGTTTGTGTGCATCTAGTGTGTGTGCGTGTGTGTGTGTGTGTGTGTGTTTACCTTGGTAGAGATCTGTGCAGCGTTTGGCTATCTCCCACAGCACCAGTCCGAGGGCGTAGATGTCGATCTGTTTGAGTGAAGCCTCGCAGTCTCGAAGGTTCACAGCACCGTCCAGCAGCTCTGGGGCCATGTAGCGCGGCGTGCCCACCTGCAACGAGGAGCAGTCATCAGTGACATGCCACAGTTTGTCCACTTGCAGTTTTCTGACATTCTGGACTGGGTGTGCCTTGTGGGTGTATGCACCTGTACAATTTGAAAGTATGAGATGCGTATGTGTGTGTGTGTGTGTGTGTGTGTGTGTGTGTGTGTGTGTGTGTGTGTGTGTGTGTGTGTGTGTGCATGCATGTTTAACAACTTTGGCATGTGTTTGATTTTATACTGTACTGTCTGTAGGAGTTTCAAATGGGAGATGAGGTGGCTGATTTCTCGTCCTCAAATTGATGCATCTAATTCTTGATGTGTGCATGAAACACACATGTAGTTTTTCCCTATTAGAAATGCACTCTCACATAATCAATCATATGCATTGAGACCACATGCAAATGTGCAGGAGTGGTTGCCTGCAGACTGCACATAGACAAAACACTCACCACCACCCATCCACCCCTACACACAATAATACAGAACCACAGATGCACACACAGAACAAGAGTCGCACACATGCTATCACACGCGAGCAGATAGGTGGCCAAGCACACCAGCAAGACAAAACTTATCCAGGCAGCCTGCATGAGACTGAGGGGTGAGGGAGGGGACTAAGACTGAGGGGTGAGGGAGGGAACTAAGACTGAGGGGTGAGGGAGGGGGCTAAGACTGAGGGGTGAGGGAGGGGACTAAGACTGAGGGGTGAGGGAGGGGACTAAGACTGAGGGGTGAGGGAGGGGACTAAGACTGAGGGGTGAGGGAGGGGACTAAGACTGAGATGTGAGGGAGGGGACTAAGACTGAGGGGTGAGGGAGGGGACTAAGACTGAGGGGAGAGGGAGGGGACTAAGACTGAGGGGTGAGGGAGGGGACTAAGACTGAGGGGTGAGGGAGGGGACTAAGACTGAGGGGTGAGGGAGGGGGCTGAGGTGTGAGGGAGGGAACTAAGACTGAGGGGTGAGGGAGGGGACTAAGACTGAGGGGTGAGGAAGGGGACTAAGACTGAGGGGTGAGGGAGGGGACTAAGACTGAGGGGTAAGGGAGGGGACTAAGACTGAGGGGTGAGGGAGGGGACTAAGACTGAGGGGTGAGGGAGGGGACTAAGACTGAGGGGTGAGGAAGGGGACTAAGACTGAGGCGGGAGGGGAGGGGACTAAGACTGAGGGGTGAGGGAGGGGGCTGACTGAGGGGTGAGGGAGGGGACTGACTGAGGGGAGGGGGAGAGGACTGACTGAGGGGTGGGGGAGGAGACTAAGACTGAGGGGTGAGGGAGGGGACTAAGACTGAGGGGTGAGGGAGGGGACTAAGACTGAGGGGTGAGGGAGGGGACTAAGACTGAGGGGTGAGGGAGGGGACTAAGACTGAGGGGTGAGGGAGGGGACTAAGACTGAGGGGTGAGGGAGGGGACTAAGACTGAGGGGTGAGGGAGGGGACTAAGACTGAGGGGTGAGGGAGGGGACTAAGACTGAGGCGGGAGGGGAGGGGACTAAGACTGAGGGGTGAGGGAGGGGGCTGACTGAGAGGTGAGGGAGGGTACTGACTGAGGGGAGGGGGAGAGGACTGACTGAGGGGTGAGGGAGGGAACTAAGACTGAGGGGTGAGGGAGGGGACTAAGACTGAGGGGTGAGGGAGGGGACTAAGACTGAGGGGTGAGGGAGGGGGCTAAGACTGAGGGGTGAGGGAGGGGGCTAAGACTGAGGGTGAGGGAGGGGGCTAAGACTGAGGGGTGAGGGAGGGGACTAAGACTGAGGGGTGAGGGAGGGGACTGACTGAGGGGTGAGGGAGGGGACTAAGACTGAGGGGTGAGGGGAGGGGGCTAAGACTGAGGGGTGAGGGAGGGGGCTAAGACTGTGGGGTGAGGGAGGGGACTAAGACTGAGGGGTGAGGGAGGGGGCTGACTGAGAGGAGGGGGAGAGGGCTGACTGAGGGGTGAGGGAGGGGACTAAGACTGAGGGGTGAGGGAGGGGACTAAGACTGAGGGGTGAGGGAGGGGACTAAGACTGAGGGGTGAGGGAGGGGGCTGACTGAGGGGAGGGGGAGAGGACTGACTGAGGGGTGAGGGAGGGGACTAAGACTGAGGGGTGAGGGAGGGGACTAAGACTGAGGGGTGAGGGAGGGGACTGACTGAGGGGAGAGGGGGGGGGGGCTGACTGAGGGGAGGGGAGGGGACGAGCAGCAGTGGAGAGGACAGAGGCAACAGTAGGGCGTCATGCAACACGCGGAAATAACAGTGATACTTCAAAGTTGCCAGAAATATAGGAGGGCTGGGCACTGTTTTCTCTCCCAGCCTCGCACCCCACTCACACCCGGGCCCACGCACCGAATGTACTGAGGGAGGGAGGGGGGAGAGAGACCGACAACCTGCATCGGTCTTCCTCAATACTGGGACAGGGTCACAAGGTGCCCTGTCGCTCAGACAGACAGACAGACAGACAGACAGACAGACAGACAGACAGACAGACAGACAGACAGACAGACAGACAGACAGACAGACAGACAGACAGACATACAGACAGACAGACAGACAGACACAGAGAGTACTGTCATTACTGCAAGGTCACTCCATTCTGACCAGAGCAACAGACAACCAATTAATTTGTAAACCGGAAGGTCACGGGCTCGGTCCCTAGCTGACGTCCTTGAATTGTTCCGGCTCCATGTTAGGAATAGGTGCAACATTATTTCCTGGCCTAGGCCATTTTTCAAAATTACTTTCTACACCTTTAACTGAGATGGGCACAACTTTTCCTTCACTTGCACAGGATGAAGTGCAAATTGTATATCACCTATGTTTGTGAAGGGCTTTCACTCATTCACCATTCATTTCCACTATTGCTGTCAATGGCGTCCATCCTCTTATGTGGAGGGGTGGGGGGTGGGGTGGGGACCATATTCTTGACTGAGACGTCTGCAACACGAGGGGTATTCTTTGAAATTCATGCTGCGTGGCATGGCATGACCTTTGATGGCTTTTTTGCTCGTCGCAAGGTAAAATGAATCAGAAACCTGGACCTGTCCAATAACGCGTTACGACGCAGACGACGTGAAATTTTCTAAGAGGATTGATGGATGAGCATAGACTGGTATTCCGTCATTTTCGAGCTGTGCAAATCTCAAGGGCATAACATGGCTGAGCTTCAGTAGAGGTGGAGTGAGAGGTGGGGAGGAGGAGGAACGATACCAAGGAGGATGTACGGATGAAAGGTAGAGGGTGGGGAGGTGAGAGGGTGGGGAGGTGGGAGGGTGTGTGAGGTCGTGAGGGGGTGGGGCACGGGCGGACAAAATGTGGTGGATGATTGGGGAGGGGAGGGGGGGGGGAAGGGGAGGGGTTGGGGGGGGGGGGGGTTGAGGGGAGTTGTGAATGGCTCTGACGGTGAAGAGATTTGGGGGGGGGGGGGGTTTGAGGGGTAGGAGGGTAGACAGCAGAACAAAACGCCATTAGTAAGCAGGCAAGCGGGTCTCAGACGGCTGTCCTAGCCACTGATCCGCGTCTGATAGCCCTGACTAACCCTGACTAGCCACTAGCCCTGACTAGCCCTGACTAGCCACTAGCCCTGACTAGCCACTAGCCCCGACTAGCCCTGACTAGCCACTAGCCCTGACTAGCCACTAGCCCTGACTAGCCCTCTGCATCGCCCTCATGACCCCACAGGGTCTCTGCCCAGTCTCTACTGCTTGCCCTCTTATTGCACGCGCCCCACCACCTCTCTCCCTCCTGTCTGCGTGCGCGCACACATGAGCGTCTGTGTCTGTCTGTCTGCCTGCCCCCCCCCCCCCCCCCCCCCCCACCCCCCCCTCCTCTCTCTCTCTCCCTGCCTCCCGCAAGCATGCCATGTCAGCTTGGTGGCTACACGTATCGATCACGAAGGTAAACAATTGATTGGGTGGTAAAGGTCGGAAATCGGGTTCTCTGACGTAGAGACACGCTTTCAAAGCTTGGGACTTCGGAAAGGTCACGCGTGTCATTTCGGTGCCAAATACGTCGACAGCCTGACTTCCTGTTCCTGTCTGCAAGTAAGAGACAAAAGCCTACAATTCCGCTTGAATTAGTCGGGGAATAGAAAATAAGCATACAGTAGGTAGTGGGGTAGAGTTTCGAGATTGGGAAAGGAGTATTGGGTAGCGCAAGAGAGATGGGATGTGCGGGTGGGGGTGGTGCGGCAGGAAGCGGCAGAGAGACAAACAGATGGGTGATGAGAATGGGTGGGATGAGGGGGGGGGGGGGAGGAGGAAGAGGAGAGAGGACGGCTTGCCCGTCATCCTACCACCTACTACTCCTAAATTCTCCTATCATTCCATCGACGATTTCAAGCGTGCACGTATCTTCCTACCTCCCCTTGATCACTCTCCTGAATTCTTCTCATTACTTCGAATCACGCGGCCTCCAAGACGGCACGACCAAAAAGAACAACTAAGATCTTCGCTGATAAAGAACTTTCCATGTCATTCTCATCATTGGTCCCAGTCAATATGCATTTTCCTTCCTCCCTTCTCGCGCCCATCCATCCCCCGAGTCGGTCAGTTTCCCTCACCCCGAGCCCCCTACAGCCTTCATTCCCCTTGATCCTCTCTTTACTACCACCCATATCCCCCCATCCCACTCTATTTCCTTTGCCTGTCCATTCCTTATCCCCCATTCCGCCCTACCCCGTTCTCCAAACCATTTGTTTGCTCCCTCCATAGGAACTCTCCAGCCAACTTTTTCCACATCTCTTTTCACGTTGACTATCAAAATGTGTAAATACTGTTGTGTCCTCTTTTTAAACCTTTTCCTTTTCGTTCAGAACAACTCTTGGCTGTGAAATGACTTGTTTTCTCTCTCATGAAATTGTCCTCCGTTTCTCATCATTATACCTTTTCATGCGTTCCTTTTTCCATCCCCTAATCTCTTGTTCACATCAATCTTCAAATCCTATTCTCATTCAATAGCCATCCAGAAACCTTATCCATTCAGCACTATCTTTAATTCATCCATACATCCATAAAAAATCTTTTCTTTAATTATCCATTCACATGATAGTCATCCATTCTGATATAGCCTACAAAGGCTGAGTGAGAGGCCATAAATCTTCACGCATTCACTGATTCATTCATTCAATGGAGTTATCCTTCCTCTCTCGTCCTTTCATCTTCAGATTGCTCCCCATTCGCAATCCGATTTAAGAGACTATCCACACCACGACACTTTCCACAGTACACTATCCACGCCACGACACGATCCACAGTACACTATCCACGCCACGACAGGAGGAAAGGTGGGGTGATGTGAAACGTGGAAGAAATGTCGAATGATTGGGTGGTTGCACATCCAGTGACCAAACACGCCGGCGTTATGCTTTCTGAGTGTGAGTGGTGGCAGAGAGGGTTGGGGTGGGGGAGGGATGACACTTTCCACAGTACACTATCCACGCCACGACACTATCCACAGTACAATATCCACGCCACGACACTATCCACAGTACACTATCCACGCCACGACACTATCCACAGTACACTATCCACGCCACGACATTATCCACGGCACGACACTTTCTACAGTACACTATCCACGCCACGACAGGAGGAAAGGTGGGGTGATGTGAAACGTGGAAGAAATGTCGAATGATTGGGTGGTTGCACATCCAGTGACCAAACACGCCGGCGTTATGCTTTCTGAGTGTGAGTGGTGGCAGAGAGGGTTGGGGTGGGGGAGGGATGACACTTTCCACAGTACACTATCCACGCCACGACACTATCCACAGTACAATATCCACGCCACGACACTATCCACAGTACACTATCCACGCCACGACATTATCCACAGTACAATATCCACGCCACGACACTTTCCACAGTACACTATCCACGCCACGACATTATCCACGGCACGACACTTTCTACAGTACACTATCCACGCCACGACATTATCCACGGCACGACACTTTCTACAGTACACTTTCCACAGTACACTATCCACGCCACGACACTATCCACAGTACAATATCCACGCCACGACACTATCCACAGTACACTATCCACGCCACGACACTATCCACAGTACACTATCCACGCCACGACACTATCCACAGTACACTATCCACGCCACGACACTATCCACAGTACAATATCCACGCCACGACACTATCCACAGTACACTATCCACGCCACGACACTATCCACAGTACACTATCCACGCCACGACACTATCCACAGTACACTATCCACGCCACGACACTATCCACAGTACAATATCCACGCCACGACATTATCCACGGCACGACACTTTCTACAGTACACTATCCACGCCACGACATTATCCACAGTACACCATCCACGCCACG
>JAWQFJ010000666.1:95636-103578 GCA_034096865.1 Theodoxus fluviatilis | reverse complement strand
GATTCGTCCGGTCACTTCCGGCGAAATTAGGGTCACGCGCGCCACCAAGCGGTAGTCGTGATTAGCCGGTCAAAAATGTCGACCACGAAGAAGAAATCAAGGCAAGGAGGTGACCATTGCAGTGTGAATAACTGTGTTAACTCGCGCTATGCGTGTCCACAGAAGTCGTAGTCATGATTAGCCGGTCAAAAATGTCGACCACGAAGAAGAAATCAAGGCAAGGAGGTGACCATTGCAGTGCGAATAACTGTGTTAACTCGCGCTATGCGTGTCCACAGAAGTCGTTTTTTCGTTTTCCGTGGAAAAATAAAGAGAGGTAAGTAATGATTATATAAATGTGTTTTGAGCTAAGCGCAATAAAATACAGAACTTGAAGTGTAATCTAAATCTGCTGAACTGGTGGAGGAAGCTTGTGGCTTTTGCTTTTGTAGGTGTGCCGATATTTGTTTTCGAAAATCTGCTGATTTAGTCACGTCAGCACCTCAGTCTTATTCAGCAGTCTTGATAATGAATGATTCACGTTAGATGATAAATATCGCCTTGAGGCTTGATCACAATTGAGTGATTCTGAATCAGAGTTGAAGAGTTTTGGCAACTGAATTCATACAATTTTTGTTTGCGAAAATGTTGATGAGTATTAAATTAATGATGCATGTGGAATTTATTATAGTGAATAATAGTGGCCAAAACATTTATCGCAATGAATAAACGCAACCGATCATAGCAGGAATGAAAAAAAAGGTCATAAAGATAAACAAAACTTACAAACACTATGCCGGAAAGCTAGCATAATAAAATGCAAGCACGTAGGTTTTACAAACATGACAGTTGACACATGGCAACTCGCTTTGTGGAGATGAGCATTATTGAAGTTGAAAACTAGTTATGTAGTTTTCTATTAAATTTGTTGATACAGTGGAGTCCACTTATAGTGAACTCTGTTATTGTGGTTTTCCTGTTATTGTGAACAGTTTTTAATTTGGTTGTCTATTTGCACGTGACCGTGTATCTAGTGCCCAGGCTATTTGCACGTGACCGTATATCAAGTGACCATGCAGGCTGTTTACACGGCAAGTTATTTTCACCGCAAGCAATACGGAAATCATGAAATCTGCATTTTTTTGCTTACAATATCTGTTTGTGTTTCCCTACTACAGTAGATCTATGCAATTCTATAGTAATAAACATAAAATTACACGGCATGAGCCATGACCGTACTCAGTAAATCCTTCTATCTCGCTACTATCGCAGCGACCGGCTCGGCCAGCAAAAGTATGCCTACAGATACTGTGTTTACAGACAGAAGGATTTTTCTTCACCAGCCTTTGTTTAGTTATCGATATTTAATTCAAAAACTTGCAATATAATAATATAATATAATATAAAAGTGATTAATTCTCATTACGATTTCTGTTGTGGGTATGTGGAAGATTGTCTTCCTTAGGGGAGTTCAGAAGGCGCAGTGCTTCATTGCGCTTACTCAGCGCTTAATGTGATTCACTCCTGAACGGCAATTTGGGGCGCGATTCACTCAGCGCTCACTCAGCGCAACGCAGCGCTGTGAATCACCAATCCGACGTGCAGCAGTAGGATTTCGCAGCAAAACAAAATGGCGTCTTCGATCCCGCACTGGCCGTCGACGCGTACAATAACCCTCAGAAACATCATTTTGGGACTGGAACGGGCTTTATTTGCCCCAAGCGCCCTGTATGCGCGAAGAATGGCAAGTAAGGATGACACCGTAGTGGACTTTATTCATGCAGAATACATGTAAACGTGCATAAACGATGTCTGTGGCAAAGAAAATATTTTCTTCGCGTCTATCAACACAACATGGGGCGCAGAAGATTTACCTCCCCTTTAACAAGTGAAGCGCTGCACAAAATCTGGGGCGTTCAGGTGAGCAATGAAGCGCTCAATTGCCAACATTAAGCGCTCATGCAGCGCTGAGTTGTTCTGAACAAGCCTCTTGACTCGAGCGTCACGATTTCCGCTTGGGGCGTCTCGGTCGAAAGCTATTTATAGTTCTCGGCTCCGTCATCATGTTTTATATAGGCCGAGTGCCTAACGAATCATCTTATTGTATAGGGTCTTTGGTATCATAGTACAGCTAGAGAGCGAGTGCACAAGGGTCGCATCTATAGTGCGCACGGTACCAGTGAATTTGCATTTTGATGTAGTGGCAAACAACTTGGAAGCATACATAAGAGTTGGGGGAAATAACATGCTTCCATGTTCGCGGATTTCGGGGATTCCGTGAATAATGCATCCATATTTATAATATCGCAGTCAGCAGCCACCTACGAGCTCGTAACTGACAGAAAATGTGACACTACTCGTCCTAAAACGTTTTTTTCGTATTCTACTTATGTTTCATCCAGATATGACCCTCTCCAAAGCGAATAGAAAAGTACGAAAATTCTAATAAATGTGGGAAAAGAGCTAGGCCTAAGTAGAGTCGTTATCGTCTCCGTGATTGGCGGAACCGACGAAATCCTGCATGACTATTAATAGGTACCACATTTAGGAACGCAGCCACACACGTATAGTCCGTGACACCGGCAGTCATGCTTTCCTGGCCAGCCTCTTCTGTGAGTAGCAGCTGCCAGACGTCGCTTGCCTGGCCCATCCCACCCCCTCTGGGCTGCAGGCTGTCCCCCCCACCCCCTCTGGGCTGCAGGCTGTCCCTCCACCCCCTCTGGGCTGCAGGCTGTCCCCCCCACCCCCTCTGGGCTGCAGGCTGTCCCCCCCACCCCCTCTAGGCTGCAGGCTGTCCCCCCACCCCCTCTAAGCTGCAGGCTGTCCCCCCCACCCCCTCTGGGCTGCAGGCTGTCCCTCCACCCCCTCTGGGCTGCAGGCTGTCCCTCCACCCCCTCTGGGCTGCAGGCTGTCCCTCCACCCCCTCTGGGCTGCAGGCTGTCCCCCCCCCCCCTCTAAGCTGCAGGCTGTCCCCCCCACCCCCTCTAAGCTGCAGGCTGTCCCTCCACCCCCTCTGGGCTGCAGGCTGTCCCTCCACCCCCTCTAGGCTGCAGGCTGTCCCCCCACCCCCTCTGGGCTGCAGGCTGTCCCTCCACCCCCTCTGGGCTGCAGGCTGTCCCTCCACCCCCTCTAAGCTGCAGGCTGTCCCTCCACCCCCTCTGGGCTGCAGGCTGTCCCCCACCCCCTCTAAGCTGCAGGCTGTCCCTCCACCCCCTCTAAGCTGCAGGCTGTCCCCCCACCCCCTCTGGGCTGCAGGCTGTCCCTCCACCCCCTCTGGGCTGCAGGCTGTCCCCCCACCCCCTCTGGGCTGCAGGCTGTCCCACCACCCCCTCTAAGCTGCAGGCTGTCCCCCCCACCCCTCTGAGCTGCAGGCTGTCCCCCACCCCTCTAGGCTGCAGGCTGTCCCTCCACCCCCTCTAAGCTGCAGGCTGTCCCCCCACCCCCTCTGGGCTGCAGGCTGTCCCCCCACCCCCTCTAAGCTGCAGGCTGTCCCCCCCACCCCCTCTAAGCTGCAGGCTGTCCCCCCACCCCCTCTAAGCTGCAGGCTGTCCCCCCACCCCCTCTAAGCTGCAGGCTGTCCCCCCACCCCCTCTAAGCTGCAGGCTGTCCCCCCCCCCCTCTAAGCTGCAGGCTGTCCCCCCACCCCCTCTAAGCTGCAGGCTGTCCCTCCACCCCCTCTGGGCTGCAGGCTGTCCCTCCACCCCCTCTGGGCTGCAGGCTGTCCCCCCCCCCTCTAAGCTGCAGGCTGTCCCCCCACCCCCTCTAAGCTGCAGGCTGTCCCCCCCCCACCTCTAAGCTGCAGGCTGTCCCCCACCCCCTCTAAGCTGCAGGCTGTCCCTCCACCCCCTCTGAGCTGCAGGCTGTCCCCCCACCCCCTCTAAGCTGCAGGCTGTCCCTCCACCCCCTCTGGGCTGCAGGCTGTCCCTCCACCCCCTCTGGGCTGCAGGCTGTCCCTCCACCCCCTCTGGGCTGCAGGCTGTCCCCCCACCCCCTCTAAGCTGCAGGCTGTCCCCCCACACCTCTAAGCTGCAGGCTGTCCCTCCACCCCCTCTAAGCTGCAGGCTGTCCCCCCACCCCCTCTAGGCTGCAGGCTGTCCCCCCACCCCCTCTAAGCTGCAGGCTGTCCCTCCACCCCCTCTGGGCTGCAGGCTGTCCCTCCACCCCCTCTAAGCTGCAGGCTGTCCCCCCCACCCCCTCTGGGCTGCAGGCTGTCCCTCCACCCCCTCTGGGCTGCAGGCTGTCCCCCCACCCCCTCTGGGCTGCAGGCTGTCCCTCCACCCCCTCTGGGCTGCAGGCTGTCCCCCACCCCCTCTGGGCTGCAGGCTGTCCCTCCACCCCCTCTGGGCTGCAGGCTGTCCCCCCCACCCCTCTAAGCTGCAGGCTGTCCCTCCACCCCCTCTGGGCTGCAGGCTGTCCCTCCACCCCCTCTGGGCTGCAGGCTGTCCCTCCACCCCCTCTGGGCTGCAGGCTGTCCCTCCACCCCCTCTGGGCTGCAGGCTGGCCCGCACCCCTCTAAGCTGCAGGCTGTCCCCCACCCCCTCTAAGCTGCAGGCTGTCCCTCCACCCCCTCTGGGCTGCAGGCTGTCCCTCCACCCCCTCTGGGCTGCAGGCTGTCCCCCCACCCCCTCTAAGCTGCAGGCTGTCCCTCCACCCCCTCTGGGCTGCAGGCTGTCCCTCCACCCCCTCTGGGCTGCAGGCTGTCCCTCCACCCCCTCTGGGCTGCAGGCTGTCCCTCCACCCCCTCTGGGCTGCAGGCTGTCCCCCCACCCCCTCTAAGCTGCAGGCTGTCCCTCCACCCCCTCTGGGCTGCAGGCTGTCCCTCCACCCCCTCTGGGCTGCAGGCTGTCCCTCCACCCCCTCTGGGCTGCAGGCTGTCCCCCCACCCTCTCTAAGCTGCAGGCTGTCCCTCCACCCCCTCTGGGCTGCAGGCTGTCCCTCCACCCCCTCTGGGCTGCAGGCTGTCCCTCCACCCCCTCTGGGCTGCAGGCTGTCCCTCCACCCCCTCTGGGCTGCAGGCTGTCCCTCCACCCCCTCTGGGCTGCAGGCTGTCCCTCCACCCCCTCTGGGCTGCAGGCTGTCCCTCCACCCCCTCTGGGCTGCAGGCTGTCCCCCCCACCCTCCTCTAAGCTGCAGGCTGTCCCCCCACCCCTCTGGGCTGCAGGCTGTCCCTCCACCCCCTCTGGGCTGCAGGCTGTCCCTCCACCCCCTCTAAGCTGCAGGCTGTCCCCCCACCCCCTCTGGGCTGCAGGCTGTCCCTCCACCCCCTCTAAGCTGCAGGCTGTCCCTCCACCCCCTCTAAGCTGCAGGCTGTCCCTCCACCCCCTCTGGGCTGCAGGCTGTCCCTCCACCCCCTCTGGGCTGCAGGCTGTCCCCCACCCACTCTAAGCTGCAGGCTGTCCCTCCACCCCCTCTTGGCTGCAGGCTGTCCCTCCACCCCCTCTGGCTGCAGGCTGTCCCAACCACCCTCTCTAAGCTGCAGGCTGTCCCTCCACCCCCTCTGGGCTGCAGGCTGTCCCTCCACCCCCTCTGGGCTGCAGGCTGTCCCTCCACCCCCTCTAAGCTGCAGGCTGTCCCTCCACCCCCTCTAAGCTGCAGGCTGTCCCTCCACCCCCTCTAAGCTGCAGGCTGTCCCTCCACCCCCTCTGGGCTGCAGGCTGTCCCTCCACCCCCTCTAAGCTGCAGGCTGTCCCTCCACCCCCTCTGGGCTGCAGGCTGTCCCCCCACCCCCTCTGGGCTGCAGGCTGTCCCTCCACCCCCACTGGGCTGCAGGCTGTCCCCCACCCCTCTAGCTGCAGGCTGTCCCCACCCCTCTGGCTGCAGGCTGTCCCTCCACCCCCTCTGGGCTGCAGGCTGTCCCTCCACCCCCTCTGGGCTGCAGGCTGTCCCTCCACCCCCTCTGGGCTGCAGGCTGTCCCTCCACCCCCTCTGGGCTGCAGGCTGTCCCTCCACCCCCTCTAAGCTGCAGGCTGTCCCTCCACCCCCTCTGGGCTGCAGGCTGTCCCTCCACCCCCTCTGGGCTGCAGGCTGTCCCTCCACCCCCTCTAAGCTGCAGGCTGTCCCCCCACCCCCTCTGGGCTGCAGGCTGTCCCTCCACCCCCTCTGGGCTGCAGGCTGTCCCTCCACCCCCTCTAAGCTGCAGGCTGTCCCCCCACCCCCTCTAAGCTGCAGGCTGTCCCCCCACCCCCTCTGGGCTGCAGGCTGTCCCTCCACCCCCTCTGGGCTGCAGGCTGTCCCCCCACCCCCTCTAAGCTGCAGGCTGTCCCTCCACCCCCTCTGGGCTGCAGGCTGTCCCTCCACCCCCTCTAGGCTGCAGGCTGTCCCTCCACCCCCTCTGGGCTGCAGGCTGTCCCACCACCCCCTCTAAGCTGCAGGCTGTCCCCCCACCCCCTCTAAGCTGCAGGCTGTCCCCCACCCCCTCTGGGCTGCAGGCTGTCCCTCCACCCCCTCTGGGCTGCAGGCTGTCCCCCCACCCCCTCTAAGCTGCAGGCTGTCCCCTCCACCCCCTCTTGGCTGCAGGCTGTCCCTCCACCCCCTCTAAGCTGCAGGCTGTCCCCCCACCCCCTCTGGGCTGCAGGCTGTCCCTCCACCCCCTCTAAGCTGCAGGCTGTCCCTCCACCCCCTCTGGGCGGCAGGCTGTCCCCCCCACCCTCTCTAAGCTGCAGGCTGTCCCTCCACCCCCTCTGGGCTGCAGGCTGTCCCCCCACCCCCTCTGAGCTGCAGGCTGTCCCTCCACCCCCTCTGGGCTGCAGGCTGTCCCTCCACCCCCTCTGGGCTGCAGGCTGTCCCTCCACCCCCTCTGGGCTGCAGGCTGTCCCTCCACCCCCTCTGGGCTGCAGGCTGTCCCTCCACCCCCTCTAAGCTGCAGGCTGTCCCTCCACCCCCTCTGAGCTGCAGGCTGTCCCCCCCCCCACCTCTAAGCTGCAGGCTGTCCCCCCCACCCCCTCTAAGCTGCAGGCTGTCCCTCCACCCCCTCTGGGCTGCAGGCTGTCCCCCCCACCCCCTCTAAGCTGCAGGCTGTCCCTCCACCCCCTCTAAGCTGCAGGCTGTCCCTCCACCCCCTCTGGGCTGCAGGCTGTCCCTCCACCCCCTCTGGGCTGCAGGCTGTCCCTCCACCCCCTCTGGGCTGCAGGCTGTCCCCCCACCCCCTCTGGGCTGCAGGCTGTCCCCCCCACCCCCTCTGGGCTGCAGGCTGTCCCTCCACCCCCTCTGGGCTGCAGGCTGTCCCCCCCCCCCTCTAAGCTGCAGGCTGTCCCCCCACCCCCTCTAAGCTGCAGGCTGTCCCTCCACCCCCTCTGGGCTGCAGGCTGTCCCTCCCTCCCACCTCTAAGCTGCAGGCTGTCCCCCCACCCCCTCTGGGCTGCAGGCTGTCCCTCCACCCCCTCTAAGCTGCAGGCTGTCCCTCCACCCCCTCTAAGCTGCAGGCTGTCCCTCCACCCCCTCTGGGCTGCAGGCTGTCCCTCCACCCCCTCTGGGCTGCAGGCTGTCCCTCCACCCCCTCTAGGCTGCAGGCTGTCCCTCCACCCACTCTAAGCTGCAGGCTGTTCCCTCCACCCCCTCTGGGCTGCAGGCTGTCCCTCCACCCCCTCTGGGCTGCAGGCTGTCCCTCCACCCCGTCTAAGCTGCAGGCTGTCCCTCCACCCCCTCTGGGCTGCAGGCTGTCCCTCCACCCCCTCTAGGCTGCAGGCTGTCCCTCCACCCCCTCTGAGCTGCAGGCTGTCCCTCCACCCCCTCTGGGCTGCAGGCTGTCCCTCCACCCCCTCTGGGCTGCAGGCTGTCCCTCCACCCCCTCTGGGCTGCAGGCTGTCCCTCCACCCCCTCTGGGCTGCAGGCTGTCCCTCCACCCCCTCTGGGCTGCAGGCTGTCCCTCCACCCCCTCTGGGCTGCAGGCTGTCCCCCCCCCCCCCCCCCCCCCCACCTCTGTCTCGCACTACTCTCGTTCCATCTGTTAAAGAAAGTAAAGTCT
>JAWQFJ010000666.1:83136-88136 GCA_034096865.1 Theodoxus fluviatilis | reverse complement strand
TAAGATTATACCCGAATCACGCGCACCGTTAAGGTGCATGGAGTACAGTACCACCGAGAAAGACGTTTGTCACAAAACGCAGATCTATATATTTACGCGGCCGGATCTTAGCATAACTCCCCGGGCGTGCCAAGTCAGTCAGGCGGAGTGGCGGGTGCCGTCTCTTTTTAGAGTGGAATTCTCAGCACGTCCCTCGCAGATAACTCTGCGATGACTTCCGGTTACTGTTTTCCACGGGTTACTATTTTTCACGCTACAGGCCCTGTAGCGACCAAAATAAATTCAGGAAGTCATCGCAGAGTTATCTGCGAGGGACGTGCTAAAAATTTAACTCTAAAAAGAGACGGCACCCGCCACTCCACCTGACTGACTTCGCACGCCCGGGGAGTTATGCTAAGATCCGGCCGCGTTAATATATCTGCGTTTTGTGACAAACGTCTTGCTCGGCGGTACTGTACTCCATGCACCTTAACGGTCCGCGTGATTCGGGTGTAATTTTAAGCTAAACGACGTTTATTGGCGCTGCTGAAATGGTCGAAGTCGGAAACATTCGGAACGTCGTTTAGCTTGAGATTACACCCGAATCACGCGGACCGTTAAGGTGCATGGACTACAGTACCGCCGAGCAAGACGTTTATCACAAAACGAAGATATATTAACGCGGCCGGATCTTAGCATAACTCCCCGGGCGTGCGAAGTCAGTCAACGGTCGCGTTTTATAAAACCAGACTAAACATAGACTACAAGGAGGTGACTCCCATATTATTTCCGGCAGGGGAGACGGCTTTGCACGAGAAAAAACTTTTTTGAACGCTACATTATGTGTTAAACGACACAAATGCACCAAAAACACAAAAACTCGTAAAGCAACTAATGCGTCGTTTGTCGGGATATATTCCATGCGAAGAACAGGTGCAGGAGCGGTAAATCGCATAAAGAGGGAGCCGAGCAGATAACTCTGCGATGACTTCCTGAAATTATTTTGGCCGGGAAATTATTTTGGTCGCTACAGGGGCCCCGTACACCAGCCAGGCACGCTGTTCTCCAACCCTCTGTGTTCTCGCCACCTGTAGGTAGGAGGTATGAATCGACCCACCATGTCTCCCGACACGATTTGTTAAAGGTGAATAAGTTTGTCATTGAGAAATAGCTTGCTCTTACTTTGGCCAACTATACATAGCCTCTGGTGAGTTTGTGGCCCACGGCCTTACATAGCCTGCAAAGGATCATAGGCTCTGCAACTTACTTCCTTCGCTCATTCTTTCGTTTCCTCTGTCTTCCTCGGTGTACGGCTATGGAGAACGTGCTGGCATGATGACCTTGAACTGTAGGTCGGTCTCATTTCACAGCGTTGCGTCAGTTTACCGCAATGTGTCAGACTATCTTCTTCTTTGATTAGTGCAAAAATTAAGGCAATCTTCCATTTTTATCAAATATCGTAAACTTGATTGCAAATTACATCCATAGTCTAATGATTGATGATGATTTTTGTACGTAAGAACCCTTCAGAGATAGAAAAAGTGTCGGGGGGTGGGGGGTGGGAGAGACAGAGAGAGAAAGGAGAGAGAGAGGGGGGGGAGAGACAAAGAGAAAGAGAGAGGTAAGAGAGAGAGAGAGAGAGAGAGAGAGAGAGAGAGAGAGAGAGAGAGAGAACGAACGAACGACATAGTTTATTTGTTAGGCCTCCGGCCTGTCACAATGTTTACAAGTATGCCTCATCGGCATTTGTAATTTCTACAGCTTCTTTCCTACGCTTGAAAGCATAATACAAATACATAGCTATTGATCTTATTGTATATTGATCACTACCCGAAAATAAACGTCCAACATTTCTCAAGTCTGTAATGTTGTACAAGTATTTCCGCCTTATATCTTCATATACTGGACAGCCATACAGCAAATGAAATTCGCATTCAAATTCATCCCTACAGGAAGGACAAACATACAATGCATCTGGATTCTCGGGATTATAGCGCAATTTGTGAGGGTATAATTCACTAAATCCAGAACGGAACTGAATGTACACATCACGAAAAGGTTTTTTATCAAGTGCATACAGGCAATTTTCTCTTCCCCACCTTAGCTTTATCTGGCAATAAAATCTATACCTAGCGCTACTTAGCAATGCCAGTTTCCAGTCATTACAGAATTCAATGATCAAACACCTTTTCAGTTCCTTAATGAATTCTCTTTCATTTTGTACACTTTGACTCTCCCATACTTGTTCAAAACCGTGCTTACATAACAACACTTTCATATGATATGCCCAATTTTCCAGGTTAGAATTCATTTGCATTTTGTATATCAACTGTGGGTATCGAAAACTTTCCATACGGAGTAAACGCAACCAGTACCTTACTGAACGTATGATGGCATTAACCTGAAGTGGATACCTACCCGTTTCTCCATAAACAATTAGGTTTGGTGCCTTTATGGGTAGATTTAAAAATCTCTTCAAAATGCCCAAATGTACACTTTCTATTAAAGAACAGTTGCACAGTCCCCACACTTCTGAGGAATATAACACTATACTGAGAACTTGAGCGTCCAACATTCTGAAAAAAGCATCTGGTGACAGACACTGCAGCCTTCTCACACATCTTGTAAGTTGTGTTGCACTGGCTTTCGCTCTCTGCACAAGATCCATTTGAAGCAGATTTGACGATAGCCTAGTGGTGAACAAAGATCCCAGATAACGATACTCCGAAACCACTTCTAACAGCTCATTACCCAAGTACCTCAAGTATTACAAGCCTCAGGAAGATCCTCGGCATAAAATGGCAGGACAAAATTCCAGACACAGTGGTACTGACCAAAGCAGGTCTCCCCAGCATCTTCACCCTCCTGATGCAGTCACAGCTTCGCTGGGCAGGGCACGTAGTCCGGATGCCAGACGAGAGACTGCCAAAGAGACTCTTCTATGGCGAGCTACGGCATGGCCAGCGGTCCCACGGTGGGCAAAAGAAGCGCTTCAAAGACACCCTGAAAGCTTCACTGAAAGCTTTTGCCATCAATCCAGACACGTGGGAACGGGCTGCAATGGACCGATCCACCTGGCGCTCTTCCATCCACAAAGGTGCCAAGACATGCGAGGCAAACAGGATCACTGCCGCAGAAAAGAAGAGGCAAGCCCGCAAGGCCCATGCTGTCAACCCCCCTGGAGACGTCCCACTTGTCCCATGTCCCTTCTGTTCCCGAACCTTCCGTGCCAGGATCGGCCTCGTTAGCCATCTGCGCACACACAGACAGAACCAGTCCCAGCAACCCCCCGGATGACTAGAGTGGTCCTCGTCGACTCGACGGACCAATGTGTGTACACATAATGACATCAGCACAATCATCAACTTGAACGGTACGTTTTTAACGTCTTCATGCGTTCTTGACAATTAAATCAGTGTAACTGTAAGATCCACTCAATGAGCAGGGACACGAACAAGAAAGAGTCCGGCAACACCGAGACTTACGTCAGTGAGCGAGGTCTGCTCTGCATTTTCCTTGTGGCCGTTCCTGATGAGCTTCGAGCCCATGGTAGGGACACAGAAGCCGAGGTCGGCCACTATGCACTCCAAGTCGTCTCGAACAAGCACGTTGCGAGAGTTGAAATCTCGATGTGCTATCACAGGCTTGAACTTGTCTGCAAAGTGATATGGAGTCACATCAGCGTAATGTATTGTAATAATCACAGGCTTGAACTTGTCTGCAAAGTGATATGGAGTCACACCAGCGTAATGTATTGTAATAATCACAGGCTTGAACTTGTCTGCAAATTTGATCCAGTCACACCAGCATACTGTTAAGTAATGATCACAGGCTCGAACTCGACTGAAAATCCAACACAGTCACATTAGCGTAAGGTGGAGTAATGATCACAGGCTTGAACTTGTCTGAAAATTTGATACAAGAGCATCACAATTCACATCAACGAAATTACGAGCAATAATCACAGGCAATAATTAAATATCGAACCACATCAACACACTTTGTTTCGAATATTTTCATAAATATTGACTATTCCCAGTGGCCATAGAGCAGACTCTGGGGTATGATGAGCACTTATTGGTTCCGCTGAGGATGGAACTTCAAGGGTTCGCATGACAAAGCCAGCATTTAACTGCCTTGACAAAATCCATTCTGAACACAGAGATGTAATACTATCTCTGACACAGGTTGGTCACGTGACTTCGAATCCACATTCCAATGATTCTACCAATCAAAATTCAACATGATCAGAAGACCATTGAGAGTAAAAAGAGGCGATTCTATTTCACTCCAATTATTTATCCCGATAGATAAACACAAATTTGGTGTTCTAATAAAACTAATCTATGAGATTTTCAGGAAATCATTTGAGAACTACTTTTAGCGCGAACGTGTCTATAAGGTTGTAAACTGCCTTGCGCACGTGCGATTGTGTATACATATACAGTAGTCGCCGCTTATTAAAAACACATTGGGACCGAACAAAAGTGTTTTTAATAAGCGGCGTTTTTATTAACCGGCACTTCCCGCTTCACCAAGCCGTTGCGTTTCTTCCACCTGTTAAACCACCCATTTGTAGCTTTGAATTCGGAGCGACCAAGCTGGGAAGCAATCTGTTCCGCCTTCTGACACAGGATTGGGCCGTTTACAGGTGTGTTGCGCGCTTGGATAGAGTCGAACCACCGCTTTAAGCCATCTTCTGTCTCTTTATCCTTTCCGCAGCGCCGACGCTTCCTTTGGCCTTGACTGGAGCCCTCTGCGATATCAGCCCTAAGTTCATCTTCTTTTTTCAGTGTCTGGCACAGAAATGATGCCGACACACCCAAAATGTCAGCACCTTCCCTCAAACTTTTAGAATTTAGCTCTCGGTAGCGATCAAGCAAGTCCACTTTGTCTTTGGGTGTCATTTCTGTTCTTTTTCTTTTCTTTGGAGCTGAAGTTAAAGCCATTTTCTGATTCACTGCTTATCCAGCGAGACTAGACAGTGTTGAATTGACATCTGACGGTTTGCTGACAAGGTA
>JAWQFJ010000666.1:70636-78136 GCA_034096865.1 Theodoxus fluviatilis | reverse complement strand
GCGTGCGTGTGTATACACCTACATGTGGGTGTTTGTGTAAATGTGTGCGTGCGCATGAGTGTTAGGTGGGAGGAGAAAAATTTCAAGACAAATTTGATTGATCGTAAAGCTGTCACTTAAATTTTTCAAAATGAAACATCGACGATTCATAGTCTTTTTTGTTGTCAACTCCTTCTCACTCACAGGAAGAAAATGACACCACCTTTACTCTAACCTCTGTGCCGGATGAAGATTGTAGCCACAGCAGTTTTGCCTCTAATTTATCAGATGCTCTAGAATGTGAGTGGGAGCTTTAGCCTGGACACTACTGGTTTCGTCAACACAGCAACCCAATACGAGCACTCCTGGCTGATCCAGATTTAGGGGGAAGTCACAGGGGAACTGGCCTCTACAGTGCAATTCACTTGGTTCCGCCAGTGCAGCTTTTCCTTTCAAACTCAGGCAACTCTTACCTCCTGGTCATTGAGCAGTCCTCGCCAGACTTCGGCGTAGCGGCCCCTGCTGATGGAGTGACAGAGCTTGAGGTCTTCCACCTGGAAACCCGAGGGTGGGGGCGCCTCGGCCATTGTGAGTGCGTCGTGGGACGGCCGGCGCGTCAGCAGGTACATGCGGTAGAGGAAGTAGACCAGCACCACCACCACAGCGAAGGCGCACACGGACACCAGGGAGATGATGATGGTCCGCTGTCGGTAGGTGGGGTCCTGCAGTGGCACTGGAAGGAAGACACCTGCAGATGACGGGAAAGAAATCCATCTGTAGAACTGTCAGGCCGTGGGGGAGATGTGGGTAGAGTAGTGGGCAATAGGAGATGAAGTAAAGACGGGGAAAAAAGAATCTGGATAAATATTACATAGTAAAGTGTGGCCTCAGATCATGTGAAACACACATGCATGCACGCATGAACGCATGCACACACAAACGCATGCATGCACACATGCATGCATGCACGCACACACACACACACACACACACACACACTCCGAGAAATGTCGGGTCCTGGAGGAGAGGCAAAGTAGGGGCAGTGGATAAGAGGACTTCACATAAATAAACAAGGGCAAAGCCCATACGACTCACATGCTTGACCTTGACCTTTATATGACCTTGACCTTCAGGTGACCTTCAAGGTCAAGGTCAAACAACTAAACCTACCAATGACATCATACACTAAGAAATGCTTTACACTTTTTTCCTACAAAAATACATGTGACCTTGACCCAAGGTCAAGGTCATCCAAGGTCATGCAACACAAAGCTGTTAATTCAAGACATAGGAAGCACAATGGTGCTTATTGGCACTTTCTACCATGAGATATAGTCACTTTTAGTGGTTCACTACCCCATTTTGGTCACATTTCATAAGGGTCAAAGTGACCTTGACCTTGATGATATGTGAACAAATGTGTCTCATGATGAAAGTATAACATGTGCCCCACATAATTATTAAGTTTGAAACAGTTATCTTCCATAGTTCAGGATCAAGGTCACTTCAAAATATGTATACAATCCAACTTTGAAGAGCTCCTGTGACCTTGACCTTGAAGCAAGGTCAACCAAACTGGTATCAAAAGATAGGGCTTGCTTTGACCTATATACCACTTGTAGCTAAGGTCGCCATTCTCAATAACGTGGGAGAAAATTGGGAAAATGTGAAAAATGACTGTTTTTGAGACCACATTTATGGCTCCTGTGACCTTGACCTTGAAGCAAGGTCAAGTCAACATGTATGTTTTTTGAGGCCTTGTCATCATACACCATCATGCCACATTTGGTGTTGATAGACTTAATAGTCTCCGAGAAAAATCCAACGTTTAAGTTTTTTACGCCCGGACGGACGCCCGGACGGACGGACGGACGGACGGACGCCCGGACGGACGGACGGACGACACGGCTCAGTACATAGACTCACTTTTGCTTCGCATGTGAGTCAAAAACGGCCAATTGGAGAAATATCACGATGTGAGGTTTAATAGCTACTTAAGAAATGTGTACGTGCGTGTGTGCGCGCGCGAGAGAGAAAGCAAGTATAAGCAATTCTTAATTATATTCTCCACTAAGGTGGCCGCCGTTCTAAGTAATAAAGGCAGACGGGGTCATTTCATGCACTGCAAGCTGCAAGTTTTCCTCAAATTCATGTACCTCCTCTTCTTTTTCATTTCTACTCCAGTGTCTCATCTCTAGCTGTACTAGTGAACTAGGTAAGCAAGATATCGTAAATTGTTGCTGTTCTTTTACTCATAATTAGTTCTTCGTGCACGCATCATTGCAAGGTCTCCTTCAATGAGCCAGTCAATTCAATGCAAAGTCTCTTCATGACTATGACTATTCGAATTCCCACTGTAGCAACATCTGCCCAAACAAGTGATAACAAACACTCTACTGTGGAAAAAGATCGTCCAGTTCGCTACAGGAAAAGATGGCTAGAGAATAAGAAAGGGTTCAGATGAAATATGTAATTTGATCAATAATAAAAAATGTTACCAAGAAATATTGAGGCAAACGATAAGTTTTTGCTGCAGAAGAGAAAGAGGTTCAGAAAAGAACATTTCTAATCTATAAACATTTTACGTGTTGGATGCGGGTTTTCCTCCACTTTCGCATAGATACATGTTGAACGCGTTATGCATCGAAGTCCGGGTGAAGAAAAAATGTAGTTCCGTAGCTCAGGGGTCTCTGTTATTAGCCATTTCCAAAATGTCCACTTTGCATCACAATTTCGGCCAGTGCAGAGCAGTTCTTCAAAGGTTAGTCCAGACCAAAACCAGTTCAGTTCGGTATCAGCAACCTTGCTTTGCAAGAGGCAGGGAAAATGGCCCGTAAGATCAGTGTCCTGAAAAGTGCCATTTCATCTTGTATAGGGTTTCCTCCAGTCATAAATATGCCATCGCTGGTGAATGCGGGCACTTCATCTTTGCCTTGTGAATGCCTGGGATCTGGCAACTTTCAAAAACGGCTTGCTTTACCTGATAAGATGTGCTGATAACCGCAAAAGAGATTGCAAGCAGTGGCTTCACTGCACCCCTGTTTCAAACAGCCCGCACTACAGTGGAGGCTACGATTTGCACGTTTATGAGCCTTCAGTTGCATATCTCGCATACCCTTCAGAATCGCGTGCGCAGAATGCATTTGAAGACGGATTTGAACAAAAGCACAGTTCTCTGGTTCACAGAGATGAAGGCAAGAGGCAAATCAATATTGGACTAAGCAAAAGGTCAAAACGTTATCAGGGAAAGGACAAGATCAAGCAAGAAAATATTCATCAGTTTTGAGACTCGAGATAAGGTTTCGACTATGATATTGCTTGGCAGGGAACGTCAACGTTTTGATTGGAATGATTCAAAGAAATAACTTCTTTGAAATAAGAAATCACAGCCGGAATGGAAAAACTCGGGCTTCTTTCTACAGCCGAAGAGACTCTCACGAGCCTTCGGCAGAAATACCACAGAGACTGTGCATTACAACAACAACCAAAAAAAAGGGGGGGGGGGGGCAGAGGGGAAATGAGAGGAGTTAACTTCGCTGCCGAGATAAAAGCCAGGCGGACGTTGTCAGCTGTCAACAGCGAGAAGTAAACTGGGCAGACAACTTGTCCACTGGGCGCAGACAACCGAAAACCCCTGGGGAAGTGGAACATCGTCCGAAGCAAAATGCATCACGCCACACTACACTAGCCCAAGCTCAAGCCAACCGAAACCTCAGTCACCCACGGGAGGCAGACAGGGGACGAAGAAAAAGACGATGCGAAAGACGATACAACTGTTGATGACTCTCAGTCCTGGCTGACATGTAGACCTGATGCACCACGCAGACGGGAGCAGACGGGACGTGGCCAGCGTTGTATAAACTGTATACAAGGAACAGAACAAATAAAGCCTTACGGCCTATCAGCCTTTGCATGCTACAAAACCCCCCACTGATTACCCAAATCACTGTGGTGGTTGACATTTGAGTCATCCTAGACTCCGTCTCCCTAGTCATTCGCCTTGTATCAATCGCACAGAGTGACACGGTGGTTCCTTTCGACACACCCAATCCCCAAAAAGTAGACTGTAGCCACGGCAGTTTTGCCTCTAATTCGCCAGAAACTTTCGAGTGGGAGTGGGAGCATTAGCCTGGGCACTAGTGGTTTCGTCAACACAGCAACCCAAAACGAGAGCTTCTGGCTGATCCAGAGATAGGGGGAAGTCACAGACGATTTGACCTCTGCAGTGCAATTCACTTGGGTGACCGATTTCAAGGAAGCCATGGAGGGGTTGCCGGTATGGCCAGGCAACATCAAAGGTCGCTTTCATGGGCTGAATTTCGCCCGAGGTAAACTTATTAGTAAAAGGAATTCCTCTTTTGCCTTGAGTTTTTACGTTGAAAAGTTTCTCACAGTTTTCGACAGTGACCTTGTAGTGTTAACAATCCAACTTATTTTACTGTTTTGCTGGTTGTCTGCAGTCACTTAATCCTACAGAGTGGCAGGGTTTAATGAAATTGCTGAAAAGCAGTTCAGCCAAGCTAGTAATTGTTTTCTTGTCTTGCAAATAAGAAATGGCCAAATCTTTAGTTTCATTATCATGGCCATCTGTTTCAAAAGAAATAGGCCAGCTATTTCTATTGAAGATTCAACGACCCAGTGATAGGGCATCTGTATTTTGTGGCAAGATGTAATGTCATCCTTACTGTTTCTTCAATACTTCCATCATGTCCCTTTGTCGTAATTCTTTACCGCCTGTGCCATGAGTGAAGGACGCCTTGCTGAGAAGTCATGAGGATGACAGACTACGGTCTGCAACAGCTGTGACAACACTTACCATAGCAATAGCCACCTGGACTTTTCCAGCGTCAAGAAAGACACCCATTTCCTCTGAGGTTTAAAACAAATTCCTATCTGACTAACACTCATTACAACTCCACCACCTTAAACTTCACAAACAAAAATATAGGCGAGTTCCAGTTGTACCTTTCAGCCACAATGACCCTTGAACAAAACCCAGGCCACGAGGGAACATGCGAAAGTCCAATCTTCCACTTGAAAAAAAGGTTTCTGCATGCACAACCTGTTTTCAGGCTGTCGATGGCTGCTGTGCAGACCAAGACAATTACGTTATTATGTCCAAAGAAGCAGACCCTCTTCCAAGACAGTGAGTGACCTTTCCCAAGGAGCACCGAAGATTGATTCCAAAGAAAGCCATAAGGGACAGAGCAGGCTGCAACTTACCAACAGGAGTGATGGGGAGGTCCTTGGTGCGTTGGACGTAAGTGTCAGTCACGTTCTCGTTGCATCTCTTGCCAGAGCAGCAACAGAACTTTGAGTTGTTCTTGGGGGCACTCGTCGATTCGCATGTGG
This sequence comes from Theodoxus fluviatilis, assembly GCA_034096865.1. Lineage (NCBI taxonomy): Eukaryota > Metazoa > Mollusca > Gastropoda > Cycloneritida > Neritidae > Theodoxus > Theodoxus fluviatilis. The sequence goes on along the minus strand of JAWQFJ010000666.1, from coordinate 72,805 downwards.
TTGTCTGGCAGTCTCCGATCCAACAACCTGGCAGACAAAGAAAACCCTTGTAAGGATGCAGAACAATCCATACAAAAGATTTTGATTGCTAAAGGAAGCACACCGTAAATGACAATAAATCATCATCTGAATGAAAGAAAGCAGTTGTCAGCAAGTGTCGCAGTTTCTGCAACTAATCGATGCAGTGGCAACTAAGAAGTCTCAAATAGGTAAAGTAAATGAGCACGAAGGTCAACACCACTAATGCATTATCAAGCGCAAATAGTTTGCACACTAATAAGATAACATATTTGTTTCTGCTGTTTCAAGAAATCCATTACAATATGAAGATCGTAACTTTTTTTATCAGTAAAAGCTGTCTCAATATCTTTCCCATTTCTGCAGTATACAAAAATCCACTTCAACCTGAAGATAATAGTCAAGTGTTTAAAACTAGCTTCAGTTGTTGTCAGTGTTAACAATTCACTACAGTCGGAAGATATGGCTTGAGGGGAAGATTATAAAAGTAGTTTTCAATGTTCTTCCTATGAAATTTTCTTCTGAATCAGGCCCTGAAAGCCCAGCAGCAAAGGGCTCCAGGGGATATCGAGCGGCAGCGGCCGCACGCGACACTTTTAGAAGTCTTGTTCTGCGTTTTAAATTCATCTACTTCAGTCTGAGGTCGCGGTAGAAAGGTAGACCAGCAAAACTCTCTTACGGCTTTTCTCATGTAACAGAGTGACAAAACTTTACTTTGCTGACTTTGCGTTCTCTGCATGAACCCCTCCTATCTTCCAGTTTGTCACCAGTGGTCATTTGCCCACCCAGCTATTTCTCGCCCGTTCCCACGCTCTCCACTCCCCTGCTTTCTCCATTTGTATACCTCCCCATCTCTGATTCCATCCCCACGTCAGACTCTGGGACACTGAAGCCATACCGTTCATGCCAGCCGCCCTTCCCACTGTCATTTCCAATTATCTCACTCTCGGACGCTCTGCTGGTCATCAGCATGGAGACCTGATGCTGGCGCGATAGAATCTCCAAGAGATCAGTCTTGTGAGTCGGACCCTCCCCCCCCCCCCCCTCCCCCTCTTCCTACGCATCCCTGGTACCGCCCCAGCCGACACCTTCACCAATCCCATGCCACGCCTTTTCCGGTTTTGATGATATATATTGAGGTGACCACTTATGTTTACAGGACTTGTGTTGGGAGACTTGTGTTGAGAGCCGCATAGAGTACGGACTCATTATTGCTACTCAGAAATAAATGGATGTAACGGGAACTTGACTGACTCCATGTCCCTCTGTGCCTCTGCTGCCCAACACTCGGGAGGCAGGGGAAAAGTTCCCAGCCTGCATAGTAGCCCCAGCAATGTAAATGCTGGTGCCGCTGCAAATGGCGCTGCAGAGCAGGGTATAGCAGAGGGAGAGTCAGTGAGATGATCATGAAGACCACCAGCCCGAAATATAGCCAGCACTACCAGTCCCCACCACTGATGGACGACTGCTAAGGACTGACACCGCTGCCGCTGCCGACCTCTGCTTCCCGACACCTTGCCCTACCATGCCGCCACGCCGACAACAGCCAGCACCCCGTGACAACAGGGAGAGGGCACAGACTCCCGTACGTGTGGTCCAGCAGGTGTGTGCTGCAATGGCTCCACCTCCCGCCCCCCGTTTCGATGGTGATTCTTCTGTCGAGGACTTCATTGCCGAAACAGAGCGAATACTACAAGCTTATCCGTTTCAAAATGAGGCGGCGGCGATGGAATTTGTTATCCGTCACCTAGATGGAACTGCCAAGACAGAGGTGCTCTCCAGAAACCCTGGCAACGCGCACGAACTGTTTAACATCCTGACAGAGGTTTTCGGAGACCAGCGCCCACTGACAAGCCTCCTCGGCGCTTTCCATGCACGGAAACAGGGAGTTGGGGAGGGGGTGCTGGAATATAGTCACGCTCTCCAGACTCTCGCTCGAAGAGTAAATGAAAGGGACGCGGAAGCCATCCTAGATAGGACCTTAAGGGATCGCTTCATTGAAGGTCTGTACCCTCCATCTCTCCGCAAGGACGTCAAAACGTTTCTGCGCTCGGACACGCGACGTTCTTTCCTGGAGGTTCGGGCCGAAGCAATGCGCTGGATGCGCGAAGACTCCACAGACGCTGTGCAGGAAAGCATGGTGGCCGTGCC
>JAWQFJ010000666.1:60000-70626 GCA_034096865.1 Theodoxus fluviatilis | reverse complement strand
GGGAGGGGGAGGGAGGGAGAAGGAGAGAAAGAGAAAGAGAGAAGGGGGAGAACCAAAGAACGAACGAACAGACGTTGAACTTTATTGCTTATGCCATCGGTCCAATGCAAGGTGTTACGTTCACATTACATAGAACAACATTGCGGCATCGGAAAGATTCTAAATAGCATAATATGACTGGACATATCGTGGTTAATACTGGTCACTGGTATGTGTAGTAGAACAAGTCTTCGAAAACACGCGATTCATATTCTGTTCTTACCTTAAACAAGTGGTATATGTACATGCTTACTTTACGAATAATAGCATAATCATTGGTTGGTTAATGGTATTTAAAAGTCTCATCGGGATGGGGGAATGGCATTAGGAATGTATGTCTTAGTTCACATAAAGCAGGATTGGATTGGATTGGATTGGATTGACGGTGTTTTACGGCCTATCAGCCTTTGTAGGCTATATAAGGCCAGTAAGCACGAAAATCACTAGAACAGTTTAGAGCAAACGCGAATCACGTCACGGTGTCCCTAGTTATTCGCCTTTTGCGAATCGCGTGGGGAGACGCGGTGGGTCAAACAAAGCAGGACAGCGAGACAGAAAATGCAGTTCCTTCTCCTCCACATACATTTGGGAAATATTATGATAAATCTACATGGGGGGGGGGGGGGGGAGGAGGGGGCGGGGTAGGGAGGGGGAAGGGAGCGAGATAGAGGGGGGGAGCTAGTGAGCGAGCAAGAGAGAGAGAGAGAGAGAGAGGGGGGGGGGGGGGGGGGGGGGAAGGGGGGGAAAAACGCGGATATTGCCAAAGATATGAAATATGCCGACTTTCCGCCAAGACTACATGAGTTCAACTAAAGCCACGAAGAGTGGTTTCCTCTACTCTCCGCGCCTTCCCTGTGACTGGGCAGTGGAAGCGTCTCGCCATGAGGGAAGATGTCTTGCATAATTTCACCATTTCGTGCTGACGATATATAGCTAGCGAGGAGTGCACACGCTTGTGTTCGTGAAACCTCGTAGATCAGACGAGTTTATCCATGAACCCTGTAAAACGAAAAGGTACGAGGGCAGCTTTACTGTTGACTTCATTTTTCACAAACAAAGTGAATTATCGTACAGTGGATGTTTTTGTACCGAAAAAATGTGCATACGTGCTGTTAGGGGAAAATGATTTGCCACAGACAACACACATCACTGGTTTTCCTGTGGAAGAATCAACCAATACTTTTTTTTGCAATAGACTGAAACGGGAACAAAATCAACTTAATGCGCTAGCTGTTACTTTTCAAATGAAAAGGGAGAGCAGCAAAACGTGTCAGTGAAAGCAAAAACACTGCACAAATAATGTCTGCTCATGACTACAGAGTCATGCTCCAGGCACTGCAAAACACACACACACACACACACACACACACACACACACACAGAGTGATGGGGGTTTCCGCCCCTGCAAGGGTGGCCATTCAAATGGCACACAGCCATCGACCCGGCTCCATGACTAGACAATGGCCCAGCACTTACAGGCCCGAGGGCACGTGGAGGCGTGTATTACGTTGTAACGTTTCTGTGTCAAGGTCTCCAATCAGCACAAACCCCTAAGTCTCCACTCACCAGACCAATCTCACTGGAACCTGGATGCAGGGCTAGCCCCCCAAATCAACTATCCACTCCTTCTTTTCTCTTCCCGCTCCTTGTGCCACTCCCCTCGCTCAATCCCCATCCTCTTCTCCAAAAGGCTAGTATCCGAGCCAACACCCCCATCCACCCACCCTCTCTGTCAGCAAACAAATCCCCCACCTCTCTCTCTCTCTCTCTCTCTCTCTCTCTCTCTCTCTCTCTCTCTCTCTCTCTCTCTCTCTCCCCCATCTCTCTCTCTCTCTCTCTCTCTCTCTCTCTCTCTCTCTCTCTCTCTGAGACTGCCATTGGTTGCTGAAGGGCACTAACACTCCAATAACAAGGAATGTATCCACGTACATCTTCTAAGCCTTGAAACTCAGAGAGGAAAAAAGAAACACGTGAACCTTGTATTGAATGTTTTGATTGTAACTCTGATGATTATGGTTGTTATGTTTCAATATCCAAACATGTGGATTTTTGCCACACTGATGAATTATTGTTACATATGTAGTTCAACGGGCTGTCGGCCAATGAATAAACATTAAGTTCAGTTCTCTTCTCTCTCTCTCTCTCTCTCTCTCTCTCTCTCTCTCACACACACACACACACACACACACACACACACACACACACACACACACACACACACGTCCCCCACAAAAAAACAAACAAAACAATAACACACACACACACAAAAAAACAAAAGAACACATTTTATCTACCCCACCCCCACCTTTTCCCCTCTTCACTCACTCTCCTTAAATGAGGGGTGAAAGTGGGAGAGTTACCGTCGTGGATCACAGATGGTTTCCCGATCTAATTCCCTTTGCCCCGCGCCCGTTCCAGAGGGTCACACAGACACACTCGGTCCAGGGCGGCATCTCCGCAAAGAATGGGCTGTCCCGTTGCCTTGGCAAAGCGGGGCAGGTCATCCAAGGGACCCCCATAGAAACCCCGCCGCGTCCACTTGGGGGTTCATTTCTGGATGGAGGGGCGCCATTTTCCAGGCAAGGCAGGGGGTCCTCCTGCAGCCTCCGAGCAGGTGGTGAAGACACGGCCAATCCCGCATCTAAGGTTACATGAGACTCTGGCCCGTTGCGCAGTGCACGCATCACACCAAGGTCACCACCATGTAGCTCTCGAGCCCGCCTGACCTTGACGGAGATGGAGTACGGGGGTGGGACGGGTGAAGGACGGGTGGAGAGGTAGGGGGTGGAGATAGAGGAGGGGAAGGGGTTGGGCTAGTAAAAGGCGAAGAAGGAGGGGAGAAGGGGGTAGGGAGGGAGGGGGTGGTGGAGAAGGGGGAAGTGGCTTCAGATGGTGGGGTTGGTTTAGGGACAGGTCTTCAGCTCCTGACAAAAACTCTGGTCCCTCCCAGCCAGACCGTTCCCCCATTTCCCACCCCCTTACCCCCACCCATATTTGAGGGAGAGGATAGCTGAGGAGGAGATGATAGAAATCTTCCCATCTACTTCACACTCCGTCTACCCCTTTCTGCCGCCTCCATGGATAACCCCCACCCATTCCCACTCCTGTCGCTCCCCTTATCACGGGTGTCATAAAGTGCAAGAAGTCGCTTGGTGAGATGAGGATTGGAATGATAATGGGGGTCTGAAAAAAATCCCCCTTAAGCAAAGCCAGCCTTCCGCAAGGACCAAGCGAGAGGATCAATGAGTGCTCCTCCAGAGGAGGGCAGAGGAAGGCGACAAACAGGCTGAGCATTTCCATTGACAGTCTGAGCAGACGCCAAAATCAATGGACCAGTGCCCTTGGGACCGACCTGAAGAAGGTCAATATAATGAATATTAATCAGTACAGGAAGTTTTCTCCCTTTTTTGAAGGGGGGTAAGTAAGTCTTTATGTGTTATCCTGGGTATTTGCATAACCAGAATTGCATTAATGTATCTAAAAACCATTTCTACATGCACACAAGACTGCTCAATTTGTCAATCAAGAATAAGTTCATGAAAGATTTTCTACTACTTCTTGAATCAATTTTTCTACAAAATATATTGATAAAAAGATGAATATCATTTCAAAAAATTCTGATGAGGAAAACCTATCAATAGAAAAATTACTGAATGCAGAATGATAAACAAATTTTACACATTCAACAGACAAAGCAGATGAAAAATAGAAGTGCGGAAATGTTTCACAGCTGAAAGAAAAAGCGCCAATGGGTGGTAAGACTTTCGTCTCTTTGGCAAAATCATGAGACACTAAACTCTACCCACACTTTTCAATTCATAGAAATAAATAGTTGAAGATGCCGCCGCCGCTGCTGCTGCTGCTGCTGGTGATGGGGTGGTGGTGATTATGATGTGGGGTGGTGATGATTATGATGTGGGGTGGTGGTGATGATGATGTGGGGTGGTGGTGATGATGATGGAAATGATGATGATGGTGATGGCAGTGGTTTGAACAACAACAACGACAACAACGATGACGACGACAACGATGATGATGATGATGGTGATGGTGATGATGATGATGATGATGACTATTTACTTATCCATAAGGTTGAACCCTCTGTAATGAATGGAATGAGCAAAGTCTGAGAGTCCTTTTAAGTTCAAGCTCAGACACATGTATTTCCATCCAAATTTAATTCCTTCATAACTCAACAACTCAGCATTCATGACAACTACTACATATAATTAGTCAGGTAAGAAAGCAACTCATCACACTGAAGGCTGTAAATGCAATCAACTCCTTTTCCTTTTTAAAACTCTTGTTAGAAGAGAAAAAAAAGTAAAATAAAATTCTTGGTTATCAGGATCCTCACTCTCATCATCATCATCCACAATTACCATCACCATTTCTTTCTTCATCATGATCATCATCATCAGCAGCAGCAGCAGCATCTTCATCACCACCACCACCATCTTTATCAAGACCATCATTTTAGAGGCAAAGATTGGAGACAAGTGAACACACTGAGAAGGAGCATACCATTCAAGTTGTTTGACAAATTGGAACTAACGTGACACAAAATACAGATGATGCCATCAAACTAGCGTGTCAACAGCAAACAGTTTTTGTTACGTGTCTTCATGAAGTCTCTAAACATGGCTGCAGAATGTATTGCCCAAATGTGCAAGGATCCCTATCATTCCATTTCCACTACAATCAATCCATCAATTTTGAAAGAAAACATTTTCCATAAGTACCTAACCACATGAGTGCAATCTGAGACTAAGCCATTCTAAAGTGGAGAGACACAGAGTTGTGGATATGCATGCATGCATCAAGCAAAATCACTGACATGTGCTTGTAGCTAGCAAAAACACTGACATGTGCTTGTAGCTAGCATAAACACTGACATGTGCTTGTAGCTAGCATAAACACTGACATGTGCTTGTAGCTAGCAAAAACACTGACATGTGCTTGTAGCTAGCAAAAGCACTGACATGTGCTTGTAGCTGGCATAAACACTGACAGTGACATGTGCTTGTAGCTAGCAAAAACACTGACATGTGCTTGTAGCTAGCAAAAACACTGACATGTGCTTGTAGCTAGCAAAAACACTGATCTGTGCTTGTAGCTAGCATAAACACTGACATGTGCTTGTAGCTAGCAAAAACACTGACACGTGCTTGTAGCTAGCAAAAACACTGACATGTGCTTGTAGCTAGCAAAAACACTGATCTGTGCTTGTACTAGTTGTAGCTAGCATAAACACTGACCTGTGCTTGTAGCTAGCAAAAACACTGACATGTGCTTGTAGCTAGCATTTATAAACACTGACATGTGCTTGTAGCTAGCAAAAACACTGACATGTGCTTGTAGCTAGCAAAAACACTGACATGTGCTTGTAGCTAGCAAAAACACTGATCTGTGCTTGTAGCTAGCATAAACACTGACATGTGCTTGTAGCTAGCAAAAACACTGACACGTGCTTGTAGCTAGCAAAAACACTGACATGTGCTTGTAGCTAGCAAAAACACTGATCTGTGCTTGTAGCTAGCAAAAACACTGATCTGTGCTTGTGACAGAGGTGAGGACTCGTACAGCCTGACTCAAGCATAGGCAGGAAGTCCTACAGAGAGCAGATAAAGCACACATGATAGAGGGATCAAAGTACTAATGAACATCATCCAAACATGAGAAATTTCAGTTAGGAAAAGAATGACCACAAGCTAACAGATATATACAGACTCTAAGAGATGACGCACCACACTGACAAAGGGTAAGGGAATGAGTTAAATGAAGCTTGAAAACATGAGAAAGAGATGAAGTGATACAGTAGAGAAAATACAATAACAGGTTTCACTCACATGAGCCAGATAATGGACAGGTGAAAATCAAATTGTGATGACTAACTCTCAGTACCATATAGGAAGAAAGCCAGAATGATGTGACACACAAACCAAAGTACTCTGATAAAAGGGAATCTGTGTCTGAACATCAGCACTTCTCTCCCTTGTAAACCCATGGTAACATCCCATATACATCCAAAACAGGTATGTACACATAGAGCATGGGATACAAGTTAAAGAAGGGTTCTATGTGTGGCTACAAATGTATGTATTCAGTGACTGACTACAGCTAAGTCAAACTTCAAAATGATCTGACCACAATATCCAGGTTCTTTATTTTTAAAAGTCCACATTATGAATATGAGAATTTCATCAGTAAGACAGGGTTAAGACAAAGGCAAGAAGTGTGAGAAGTGAAAGAAAGGAAGGTGGAGTGGTCAGCTGATGATGGGCAGGACAGATAGATCTACAAGAGATGATGGACTTGAATGAAGAACACATCTACGGATTAGCAGTGTATCTTGAATTCAGTTCATTTTGATTTGGGGTCTTCCAGACTCATTACTATTCATTTTCACAAAATCTGAATGTTAAAACTTGCATCAAAATGCAAATCAATTCAGTCATTGATTCAGCACTCTCAAGAAAACTTTCATGTGTGCATGCTTTTCATTTTTGTATTGCTGATGAGGCACACTGAAATGTTTGCCAAAGAGATAGGTTCCCCACCCCCACCCATACTTAACATAGCTGCAAAGTTGCGGCACCTCTTTCAAGTTATGCTCAGGAGAAAAGCACAGCACAAGTGCAAAGTGGCTAATGGTGGGAAGAAATCTGACATCAACCCAACTGTGCAGACAGCCAAACAATCATATATATCCATGGTCTGTAAGACTTCCAATGCCACCCCAGGCCTTCCCAGTGTTAAAATAGCCATATAGTCAGTTAGCAGTGAAGCAAGTTGCACATCACAAAGCAGAAGTATATGGCATCATTCACCTGGTGATGCTGAATAACAGAAATCACATTTTATTTGCATGACATCTACTGCATGGAGCCTAAAGCATAATATGTGCATATTTTACTCAACATCGCAAGCACCATAAATTCCATGAAGATGGCAATACAGTGAGATAAATTCATCAACAGTACAGACTCCAACCCCACCCCACTTCCATCCACCCCCAAACTGTGTAGGTTAGCTACAGGCATATGATAACTCTCATCTGGAATAAGGACTCTCTCAGTAAGCCAATAAGATAAGGTAGGCATACCAAATGCAAAGCACAGTCAAAACAGGGGGAAAAGGGTCACCGTACATAGTGAATGATATGTAATGTACTAGGAATGGAATGATAATAAAAGTAAAAATTTTGAAATAGTGTGGCTATAACAGACATACTAAGGCTCTAATAATAGGAATACATGTACACACAGAAGTGTTGTGGGGTGGCCGTACGACGAGAACATCATTTGACAAAGTGAGAAATGAATTATGACGAGCTATAGTCATCATAAGACAGCACAACTGCACACCTACCACCAGGATGGCTGGTGTACAAGGAAGAGGTTTGTTCTCAATCACCATGAGTCAACATGATCAACCAGTTCTACAGTAGCTCTCCATCGGCCTCTAATTCCAAGCCTACAGCAATGCTTACACACAGAAAGTACTTCACTGTGCCTTATTTCTGATATAAAATTAGTATTTATCAAAACTGATCAAAAGGTAACACGTCAAGTGTACTATGTTTACCGTAATGAAAATCACTCAGCTTTCAAGTACAGCGATGACATGCATCAATGCCACAGAAAGTTAGCATCCAAATGATTTCAGAGAGACTGCTCCGCAGATACGAAATTGATAAGAATGTTTCCTATGCTAGTATACATATGTACACTGTTTCCCACAGTGCTTGCTTCAAGCAACCAAAAGGGCAAAGCAAGGAAGCTGACTAGATAATGGCAGAAGGTAGGTTAAGTTCATCGGTTTGCCTTGAACTAAATAAGTATAGTCTGGGGGGAAGGAGTTCAGGTTTACTACAAGAGGAAGAGGCAGAAGTAAATAAATCAGTAATCATTATTCTCAGCAGTAATAAACCCCCCACCCCACCCCACCCAAAAAAAAAGAAGTTAGTTGTGGTTACTGTAACCCAATCAACCCTTTTTTGCCCTGCCAATCCTACCCTCTTCTCCAATTATGCAAAACAAAAACAAAAAAGGAGAAAAGAAAAGAATGAAATTGACAGTAACAGCAATGAACTGCATGCTGCCCCATCTTCCCTACTCTGTGATCACTTAGGGAGTCCACTATTTAAATAAACCTTGGTTTATGTTTAATCTGTCCTCTTCTAAAAACAAAAATAAAAAGTTCATGCTTCGCTACCCACCCTATTCTGCGGGGCCATGTTACCTTAACTACAACCAACATTTAAATGAATGAATAAATGAATGAATGAATTAATAAATGAATGAATGAATGAATGAATGAATGAATGAATGAATGAATGAATGAATGAATGAATGAATGAATGAATGAATGAATGAATGAATGAAGTTTATAGCCTATTAGCCTCTGTAGGCTATGTAATGCCATTAATCATGAAATCACGGGCACTAGTTAAATAACCGATCAAGTCAAATCAAGATTTCCCTAGTTACTCACTGCTTAATTAAGAAACACATAAGAGGATAATGGGTCAACTCTTATCCCCAACCCACTGGGGTAATGCCATATGAAAAATAATGATCATTACTTTTTAAAAGAAGGTGAAATATGCAAGATGTTAAAATGCAAATTTTGTCTGAGCTGACAGCCAGGGTTTCTTTTCTGCAATGTTTTGTTTTCAGAGGCATGTTTGTCTCATTTCCTTACCCCAAGTCAAACCAACTATCTGCACAAATCAGAGATGTTCCCAGCTTATGAATATTAAGATATTAATGAAAAGTTCTTTGAGAAAACAAAATACACACTCCACAATTGACTAAAGAACACAGAGAGACAAAAATGTAAACAACCAATGCCAATTAATCATTGATAATAAAATGAGATACAAGTATTTTGAACAAATTATGGTCTACAGCCAGGCTACTTGGGGCAGAGAGTGCTTTATTGAAAATATTTTAACAGATTTGTTGGACATTTAAAATTAAAGCAATTTAATTGCATGCATTTGACAGACCTAATGAGATCAAAGACGCAAATAATGAGAATATGGAAACAGGCAATGGAAGCAAATGTGTTTGGAGCTTGATTTCATTAGCTGTCTCACAATAGCATACCTGGCAGCCTATCTACTGTCCAGTTTAAATTTCATGAAAGTTAACTTTAGTTTTCTCCACATGGCAACCTACTGTCCAACACTTTAAATCAAGGTAACACCTTTAGTCAAAGAATAGCACTTTTTCACATAATGGTCCTCATCACATCACATCTCCATCTCTCTCTCTCTCTCTCTCTCTCTCTCTCTCTCTCTCTCTCTCTCTCTCTCTCTCTCTCACACACACACACACACACACACACACACACACACACACACACACACACACAGAGGGAGCAGGAGCATCAACACCACAATCACTTCCATCAATACTGATGTAGTCTACAACTACATACCGTCCAATATGTTCTGATTGTAATGATAAACTCTACCAAAGTACAATCATATGTTCCAAAGCAAGTCTGTATTTCACATTAACAGTAAACAATCAGTATCTAGTTTTACAAAGTCACACAGTGTGTCTTCTTCTAGATTCTCTCTTGTAAATCACTTATTTGATCCAACATTTTCATGAGCACCACACTTATTCATGAACACATTTATTACTTGTGTAGACAACAAGACACGACAAAGCAATCACTGAAGGAATTGCATTTCATTTACTTTAAAATGTCAGTATCTCTTTAGGACTCAGTTCCACTCTGAAGGAAATCTTCTCATCAAAACTTGATACTAAAAGAGTCATTATGATAATTTGATCTGTTCATTCCAACAGTTGTAGACAAATGTTGGGGCAAGACATATCTTAGTCTCACAGGCCCAGATAGGCATCTAAGGGTGCCTCAACATAATTACATCCAGAATAAGCAGACCTTGAAACTTCAGAAGCATTATTCTCAAACTGTTATCCAATTTATTATCATATTCCCATGTTCACTGAGCAAAATTTCCAACGCTGCGACTAAAAACATGCATGCTTGCACAGTTGTCGTTACCACAGTAAAATGTGAACAGCACAAACAGCACAATCTCAAAACAGACCGTCATCTCAATAATTGAAAAAACCAAAATGAGTTGCTGTCCTGTACTTCCATCATCACTACAAATCCTCGTTTCATTTTTGTTAGTTAGTTGCATCATAAAATTAGGAAACGACAATTTCCGTGTGGCCTGAAAAGTACAGAGGACATCGAGTTGACAAACGAATAGCAGCATTGTTTTGCCGAAGTTGTACATCTTGATCCTTTCGGTTGGACAAACGTACCTACGAATAATTTCGTAGATATAAGACGGAAGAAGGGAGTATTTAGATGAGCCAGGCTAAAATAACCTAACTGGCTAGACACAGGAAACTAAAAATAGATAATCCATCGCGCATAATAAACTCGCGACAAATGCCAGGACAGGACACTTGCCGGTGTCTGAACAATCTTCCAATGTTGAAGACGTCAACGTGCCCTGTTTTGGGCAACAACAGTGTAAATGTCGGGTTACAATCGACGGAATAGTACAATACATGTCTTATCAAGACTAGG
>JAWQFJ010000666.1:27500-55000 GCA_034096865.1 Theodoxus fluviatilis | reverse complement strand
CGTGCAGCATAATTGTTGATTATACACACACACACACACACACACACACACACACACACACACACACACACACACACACACACACACACACACACACACACACACCTCTCTCTCTCTCTCTCTCTCTCTCTCTCTCTCTCTCTCTCTCTCTCTCTCTGGCTGACTTTGTTTTTAACAGCACCGATGAGTATGGATGCTTTGCTCATTTTTAGATCTGCCTCAGGTGCAACTTTGTAGAGAAGCCAAGCTGTTCTTGAACATGTCTCGTCAATGCCAGGTTTGCCTGGCCATGGGAAGGGGAAGTAAGTACAGGCACACTCAGCCACGACCAAAGAAGAAAGAGTAGTCGCCCATTGAAAAAAAACCCGCGCGTCACTGCATTCATCGAGCAAAGTTTTCTTTCATGCACCCATTAAAAAAAAACTGAGTTCATTAAACAGAATCAACAAAAATGCAAGGTTTTTGTGAGAAAATCGGCATTTTTACCACTAGATTTATAATTATTTGACATGGGGCACTTCAAAGATAAAACCATCCACTGGGCTTGATTCTCAATGTCATAATGGACATTCTCAGGAGGTTCACGTCAGTGGCTATGAACTGTTTGTGACTGCAGATTCTTATTTTCTCAGTGAAAGCACTCTTTATTCAAGCACATAGACTGCACTTTCCTTGTAAACAATTCAGAGTGCTGCATATGATTACATGTTTGTAGAAATTCACCATTCACTCATTTCCGCGACACCTAGTGATACTTGCTTCATTGGGTGTCAGTCCGGGCAGAGACCGATTTCTGCCCGATTTGTCATCCACAATTTTCGACAAGATATATGCACATGTACCTTCGAAGTTTTTCCATCTCTGTTACATATATACAACTAGATGAAACTGGAAAATTGAGAGAGAGAGAGAGAGAGAGAGAGAGAGAGAGAGAGAGAGAGAGAGAGAGAGAGAGAGAGAGAGAGAGAGAGAGAGAGAGATTGATTGATTGATTGATTGATTCTTTATTTATCAAGGATGAAATTTTAGGCATTTCTGCCTTTCTTACAAATTGTCCTTGCTCATAAAGAAATGAAAACACTCATAATTAAGACACAAAATACACAGTAGCTAATCCATGTACAACAGTTGATAAGGTATATGAAGCATATGATCAACAATGACAAAGATTTTAGTAGATGCCTTTGACAACTGTCAGCTCAGTGAGTCTTGAAGATCAAGCAATACGTGTCATATGTACAGGCGACAGAAGTGAGATCATCTGAATAGATAATCACGTATGGATGCTTAAAAAGACTTCATGGAAGTATTGGTCCTTAGGTGCAATGGGAGTGTATTCCATATCATAACACCTGAGTATGTAAGACTGCCTTTGAAAATGTCTATTCTAGGTTGTGGTAGAATAAAAGTGTTGCGAGATAGTGAATGGCTTGTTTGGGGACGAATGAAGAGATCAGTAAGATACTTCGGTGCTTGTGAATGAGCAATTTTGTGCATAAAGATGCATTTATTGAGTACGAGGTGTTTTTGAAAGGGTAGTAAGCCAAGATTTTTTATCTTTTCATCCGTAGACAATGTTGAGTCGGAAATGATAAGCTTGGCAGCTCGTCTGTACAGTGATTTAATCTTGTTCAAGTGCACTGCCATAGAGCCATCCCATACAACAGATGCAAAATTAATATGGAGAGAGAGAGAGAGAGAGAGAGAGAGAGAGAGAGAGAGAGAGAGAGAGAGAGAGAGAGAGAGAGAACGAACAAATTTATTGAGTAGGCCACCGGCCCTTTACAAGCATAATGGTAATCACAAGGCATGTTAAAGGCAAAGAAAGCAGTGTAAACTTTCCATCGGCAGGGTATGTTACGACTTGTAGTGTCAATCTAAGTAGAAGCTATATCTTTCTCTGCAGATTCCGTAGCATTCTTTCTGAGTATTAAGGCCTTGTACAAATATACACCCGATGCTCTTATTACAGACTTACTTTAGGAAGGCATTATAACACCCACAGGGTCAGCACAATCTAGATCAAGGTTTTTCAGTATGTAAAACTCCCTCAAATCGCATAGGACTGGACATAGGAGAAGAAAATGAGTTTCAGTTTCATATTGTTCTCTACATAATCCATGGGCATAACTTTTGTACTATTTCTTTAGCATACCTCAGTTTATGGCAGTACAATTCTGAAATACCCATACGAAATCTTATGTATGTGTCTCTGAAGTTTTTTTTGTCTATGTCATAGAGGTATTGTTCACTCAGACAAGCACTTTTAAAATGTCTATAGAATATATATCTATCACTGGTCATTAGTCTTCTACTCCAGTTCTCATAAAACTTGTGTATCAGTCTCTCCCTTAAAGTTTTAAGAAATGTACATTCATTATTTACTCGTTGATCCCACCAAACTCTCTCCAAATCACAATCAATCAACATGCTTTTAACTTTGGACTACCCAGTTGTTCATGTAGTCGGATGTACAGAGCATCATGTTATACACTCTAAGAGGCAGTCTATATTTTCTTCCATTTTCAGGATTCTAAGCCAATACTTAACAACACGTACACGAGCATTTACATACATAGGGAATCTCCCTGTGTCACCATAATAATAATAATAATACAGACTATTTATACGCACATACCTTCCCTAATAGGCAAGCTCATTGCGTTTACAATGAGGAAGTCTACACTCATACAAAGCATTCTAACACTCGCACACTGTACAGTTGAAATAAAAGAAAAATTAAATACAATACAATTAATTAAGTAGCAGGCAATAAACAAAACACGAAACATAAAATAGGCGCCTTGTGAAGCACTTCACTGCTCGTCAGGAAAGACTGACCGGAACAGGTGTGTCTTGAGGGAGGTTTTCAACTGGGACATGGAATCAGAGTGACGGACAGGGAAAGGTAGGCTATTCCACGTTGCAGGGCCGATGACAGAAAAAGCTCGCTGTCCTTGGGTTTTCTTTTTGCGACAGAGGACAATTAACGTTTTGGTGTCTGCAGCTGAACGGTTATTTCTAGCGGGGGTGTAGACAGTGATAATTTCTTTGAGTGCGTGCGGTGCAGTTTGATTGAAGAAGTTGAAACACATAGTGGCAAGTTTATACTCTATCCTCTGAGCGACGGAGAGCCAATGCAGTGCACGAAGGAGTTTGGATGTGGGAGTTCTCTTGGGACATCTAAAAATTAATCTAGCAGCAGTGTTTTGGACTTTTTGCAGTTTGTTTAGCAGAGTGTCAGGAATGCCGGCAAGAAAAGAATTTCCATAATCAAGACGGGACAGAACAAGGGAAGTGACAAGGGTTTGAGTGGCCTGTAACTTCCAAAAGTATGAACCGGAAATCGTCGCAGAGTTATCTGCTCGGCTCTCTCTTTATGCGATTTACCGCTCCTGCACCTGTTCTTCGCATGGAATATATCCCGACAAACGACGCATTAGTTGCTTTACGAGTTTTTGTGTTTTTGGTGCATTTGTGCCGTTTAACACATAATGTAGCGTTCAAAAAAGTTTTTTCCCGTGAAAAGCCGTCTCCCCTGCCGGAAATAATATGGGAGTCACCTCCCTGTAGTCTATTTGTAGTCTGGTTTTATAAAACGTGACCGTTGACTGACTTGGCACGCCCGGGGAGTTATGCTAAGATCCGGCCGCGTAAATATATCTGCGTTTTGTGACAAACGTCTTACTCGGCGGTACTGTACTCCATGCACCTTAACGGTGCGCGTGATTCGGGTGTAATCTTAAGCTAAACGACGTTCGGAATGTTTCCGACTTCGACCATTTCAGCAGCGCCAATAAACGTCGTTTAGCTTAAGATTACACCCGAATCACGCGCACCGTTAAGGTGCATGGAGTACAGTACCGCCGAGCAAGACGTTTGTCACAAAACGCAGATATATTTACGCGGCCGGATCTTAGCATAACTCCCCGGGTGTGCCAAGTCAGTCAGGCGGAGTGGCGGGTGCCGTCTCTTTTTAGAGTCGAATTATTAAGAGTACCGGGCAGATAACTCTGCGACGATTTCCGGTTCATACTTTTGGACGGTTCATACTTTTGGACGTTACATGGCCTGTTGTGAAAGATAGTGACGAATAGTGCTAATTTTCCTTAACTCGTAGTAAGCTAACTGGCAAACTTTGTTCACATGAACTCTCATAGAAAGATCATCATCTAACATGACACCTAAGTTCCTAACAGACTTTGAGAATTCTATCTCACTCTGACCTATGGTTAGTTTCAGGGCCTGATCGAATTCGCCTCTACCGCCAACCAGGAGAGCTTCGGTCTTTGAATCATTAAGTTTGAGTTTGTTCTGGGTCATCCACTGTTTCACATCAGAAATACAAAGTTCACTTGCAGAGAGAAGAGGTTGGATTTGACTGGGATGGGAGGAGTTGTAGAGTTGCGTGTCATCAGCAAATTCACTGTGAGAGAATGAATGACTGTCAATTACGTTGGAAAGTGGTTGGGTGTACAGTAGAAACAGCAGAGGACCCAGAACCGAGCCCTGTGGGACTCCGTAATTTAGCGGGGCAGGATCAGAAGCAATACCCTGGATCAAAACAGTCTGCCTACGTTCTGAGATATATGATTTCAGGAAGGAGAGTGCTGTGTTGTCAATGCCAAAAACATGTCTTAGACGGGAGAGAAGAATTCCATGATCTATTGTGTCAAACGCAGCACTCAAATCTAACAACGTGAGAAGGGAAACTTTGGAATCATCAGATGCGACAAGGAGGTCGTTTAGAACACGGAGCAGAGCTGTTTCGGTGGAATGGTGAGCACGGTACGCGGACTGAAAACGAGCCAAAAGATCATACTTGGACACGTGCTCTAACAACTGCTGCAAAGCTAATTTCTCTAACAGTTTTGAAAGAAAGGAAAGGTTGGAGACTGGCCTGTAATTGCTAAGCTTGTTCGGATCCAGATCTTGCTTCTTCAGAAGTGGCTTGACTAAAGCTTGTTTGAAAACACTGGGGAAGGTGCCAGACTGGAAGCAATCATTGATCATCTGTGTCAGAACAGGCAGAACGTCATCAATGCACTCAAGTAAGAGGGATGTGGGAACAGGGTCAAGGTCACAAGAGGTAGGGGTCATACTACGGATGGTCTTAAGGACCGCACTAGCCTCAACCGAGGTGAACTGAAGGAGGGGAGTACCACTGAAGGATACTGAGTCTTCGCTAGCACGTGTACCAGCAGACATGTCAACGTTGCTTCGTATGTCAGACACTTTGGACACAAAGAAGTCACAAAATTTCTGAGGAAGTGATGACAGTGGGGAGGAAGGGAGGGCGGTACAACGGGTCTTGTTCATGAGTGTGTTTGTGATGGAAAACAACTGCCTACAAGTGGTAGACGCAACTATCTTTGCGTTGAAATACATGCACTGTCTTAGCCTTAGCTACGAGACGATTGATCTTGTTTTTGACGGAACTGAAAATTTCTTTGTGAACGACTAACCCAGAACGCAGCCACTGTCGCTCAGCTTGACGCTTTTTCTGCTTCAAAGCATACACCATATCATTTGGAGTTGTGGGTAAGACGTTCAAAAAGCTCTTGATAGCACTAAGATGGACAGTTTCAGCAATCTTACAATTGCCTGTTCCCCATACCTCAGCCCCATATATAACAATATAGGTTGGATTTTGGCGTCAAATAATTTAAAGAAGACTTGAGGAGTCACATGTACAAGTTTTCTCAAAGCCTTCACAACATCTTAAGTGCAGCCTTAGCTCTACATGTCTGCATTACATTAGAGCATAGTTTCGTGGACAAAACATTGCCTAGGTATTTGTATTCACTTACAACTTTAAGTTGTGTACCACCGAGGAACAATTTCTCATGTCTAGCTAAGTGTCCTCCTAATCTGTAGACCACCACTTTTGTCTTTCCCACATTAACTATAAGACCCAATTTATCAGCAGCTTTTTAAAGTGATTGAGCTGGTTCTGAAGGCCTAATGGCGTGTCGGAAATTAGAGCAGCGTCGTCCGCAAAGAGGAGTGCGCGCAAATCATGCGTATTAGGCGCTAGCTGAATTCCATGCTTGCCATTGGCTGCAACTTCATCAGCCAGGGAATTAATCAGATAGGAAAAGAGGATCGGGCTGATTTTACACCCTTGTTTTAGGCCCATACTCGATTCGAACAGATCATTGCAGCCTTGATCGCCTTTAACACAATAGAGTACAGTTTTATACATTGCTTTGAGAATACACAGTAGCTTCCCCTTGATACCATTTTCCTGAAGAACTTCCCACAGGATGTGTCGCTTCACTGTGTCAAATGCCTTTTGAAAATCAACATAACACACATATATCTTTTTCTTCTTGCATAGATGTTTTTCTATAATGCTGTGTAAAACAAAAATGTTATCAATAGTGCTATATCCTCTTCTGAAACCTGCTTGTTCTTCTCTTATCAGATTGTGGTCATCTGCCCATCACTGTAGCCTCTGGCTGATGATGTGTGTAAAAATCTTGCTTAAATTGCTAGTAAGAGCTATGCCCCTGTATTTGTCAGGGTTTTCTATGGGCCCGCTTTTGTGTATCGGAACAATTGTAGACTCGCACCAAATGTCAGGGAATATACCAGTACTGAAAATTGCATTAAATAATGTTACTAGAAAGGGCAACATCAAATGTGGAGATGATTTAAGCATTTCAGCAATGATGTCATCCCTATCAGTTACTTTCGAGTTCTTAGGTGCTGTAAATGTTCTGAAGAACTGCTGCATAGATCCTGACAGCTGGGAGAGTGTTGCTTCAGACCGCTCTACCTGGCGCAGTAGAGTCCATGCTGGTGCAGCAGCTTTTGAACAGAGAAGATCGAGTGATGCTGCTGTGAAGCGAGCCACTAGGAAGTCCAGAGCCAGCAGTTCGTCTTCCCCTGGTCAGTCACCTGCGCTTCCCTGTCCACACTGCAACACACTCTTTCGGGCTCAGATCGGTCTCACCAGCTATCTGAGGACCCACAACCAGATGAAATGATGACATCTATGGTCCTCATTGATCCCGATGGACGAACATCATCATCATCAGGTGCTTTAAGGCATTCGCAACCTCGTCCTGAGTGATAGGTAAGTTTATATCACTTTCCTGATTTTCGTCTGTATAGGAACATTACAGTCAGATATCTCAAGAGGGCTTGAATACGAAAACACATTCTTAAAGTGTTCATACCAAGTTTGGAGGGGAATACGACATGGTACTCTGCCTACAACGCTCAGCCTCCTCACCTGACGCCAGAATTTAGCAGAATCGCGGATGTCTGGTTAGTGCTGTACTTACAGCTGTTCTGTATTCCTGTTTTTAATTTCTAATCAGTTGTTTATACTCATTTCTAAGGGATGCTCATTTCTAAGCCATTAGCGCCATTAGCGCCATTTCGGTAAATAGCATGACCTGACCCAGGTCTTGCTTGATCGCTTCTCTCATGCGGCAACTGAATTCACTTCATCGAATGACTTTCTGACCGCAAATCACCTTCTTGACAGGTATGTATTGCTTTGCATTTCCTAAAGATATTCCACAGGGGTGTATACGTTGATAAACAAGCTTGCATTCTTCTATAATAATGAAAATTAGATCGTTCCGTCATCAACACTATCATGTGACCATATGTTAATAGGCCTTTGTGCGAGTTCCATTTCACAACGCCTGCTACAAAAAACAAAGCCAAAACACCCCCATTATTGCAGCAACTCATTTTATTACACATTACTCTGTAAATTTATTCACAAACATGATCGGAACGCATCAGAAACGCGTCGATAAACAAGCAATTTTACGTGTCGATAAGCGGTGTGATTACTTCCCTTGATTCACCCAAGTAACCTTCCGCTTGGTGCGCTGCGTTTCCGAGCGTCTTGTAACTTTATATAGCAAAAGTTCGTTATGAGCGGTCTTTGTAAGAATAGCCTTTGATAATACTAAGATCATATGCTGTTGTTGTGAAGATTCTAGATCATGCCTGAGTGTCGCGGCACGGTTGATTTTGTACATCGGTCAGGTCATTGCCCTGACCCGCGACCGATTTAGGCTAAATAGGTCTTGTTATGTCACCACTGTGTATAGTGATCAGTGCGTGAATAAAGTTTATAGAAAACGACCACCAGTGTTGTCACTTCGATTTCCCAGCGCAAGCCAGGAGAAACCCCGCACAACAAGAGAAGAGTGCAACACGGTACAAAATGCCAACAAGGATCGACCAAAGTTATTCACGGAAGAATCTTGTGAAGATCGGCAGTTATTAAAGACATCAGATACCATATCATAGATATCACCATTGTCAGTATTCAGACAGCCTGTCCTGGCATTTAGATCACCACAAATCAAAAGAGCAATCCTGATTGGCAGTTGTAACCTCGGCGACACATTTTTCGAGAGTACATATACCATTGCATTCGTCTACCTTGTCATAATATGGTCAACCGTAGGGTGGCACATAGGCGAAAAACATCAACATGTCTCTATCAGAGTTAAACAAGGTTCGGTTCACTCTAAAAACCAAACTGTTATCGTACACAGTGAATACGATTGGAGAAATTAGCTACATTGTTCTTTACGAGAAATAGAAGGCCTCCAGATATTCGACCTTTAGCAGAGAGCTTTTTCGCAGGTGCAAAGAATTTAACCAAGGATTCTAGGCAGTGTGTATGATCCAAATTTTCAACAAAGGTTTCATAGAGGCAGACACATGTAAATGAATCAATATATGGAAAAAAATCAGGATCGTCAAATTTAGAGATCAAGCCATCAACATTCCATGACAAAAGTTGGAAAGGACAAGGCAACGACTGGCCCAAAATACCTGTCTGTCCTGTCCTCTCCGCTAGGGCTTCGGCCTTCTCCCTAGCTGTGGGTCCCTGGTGCACTTGCCGCTCTGGCGTAGGACCGGTGTCGCAGGATATTTCGGAACCGGACGAATGGGAACCATTCCGATTTATCCTGGCCCTGGTGGCAGGATTTTTCGGAACCATTCCGATTAATCCTGACTCTAGTGGCAGGATATTTAGGAACCACCAGGATATTTCGGAACCGTCTAGAAGGTCATTAGCCGACATACATTTGTGACTTTACGACTTTTTCTAAACCAATGGACTTTGTGAACGCCAGAATGCCAGCACCCTTACAGCTCTGAAGAAATCAGTCCAAGACCAACCCAGTGACTGGTATAAACTTCTTGACGCCATAGCCTACTCCTTCAGAGCGTCCAGAAGGCGGTTGTACAATACATCTCTTCTCGCCCATCTGTTTATCTCCTTGTTTATGAATTACAAATAAAAAGTGTACAAAGTGTAAACTCTGATTTGAAACCTTCTAGAATCTCAGAAAATCATACGAAAGCATCTAGAAGGTGGTTCCGAAATATCCTGGTGGTTCCGAAATATCCTGCCGCCAGGTGCGGGATAAATGGGAATGGTTCGGAAATATCCTAGGATTTTTGGGAACCGGTTCCGATTTATCCTGGTTCCGAAATATTCTACGACACCGGGTCACTGGTCTGGAGTTCTCCGTCCTCGGGCGACGCGCCTCTGTGTGGAGCACTCCACCCTTGTAGTAGGCAAAGAGCCCCTGTGCCTTGGCTTGCTGAATTTCCTGGCGTTGCTTGGCCATGAGGACTCCCGAGACTCCGACATCCTTGTTGCGGAGCTCCATGCGTCGTAACAGGACAGCTGTATTGTGCGCCGACCCGGTGAAGTGTGCGAGGATAGGCCTTGTCTTGCCGGGCGCGCGCCGGCCCAGCCTGTAGGCTCGCGCGATGTCGCTTGCTTGAAGACAGCCGGGCAGAACGGCGTCCACCACGTCCACGACGCGCATCTCGCAGCCCTCCTTCCCTTCGTCATCCGCTTCAGGGATGCCGTGTCAAGTTGTTGATGCTGGTCTTCACGTCTTTGACTTCGGAGGCTAGATCGTCAAATCTTTTCAGTAACTTGGTGCTCAGCTTCTGCAGCTGTAACATGTTGCAGCTCTTCGCATTCGTGCCTTTCCATTTAACCTGGATTGAGCTCGATCTGACAGCTGAGAATCAGTAGCCCGCTGCGGTCAAAGTCGTAGTTGGCGTTTGTTACTGACGAGAGCTCTATGAGTGCCGGGCAGGACCTCCACCTCAACTCGCGCGCGCGCGAGAGAGAGAGACAGAGAGAGAGAGAGAGAGAGAGACAGAGAGAGAGAGAGACAGAGAGAGAGACAGAGAGAGAGACAGAGAGAGAGACAGAGAGAGACAGAGAGAGAGCGTGAAAGAGAGAGAGAGAGGGAGAGAGAGAGAAAGTGGGAGAGAGGGGGAAGAGAGAGAGAGAGAGACAGACAGACAGACAGACAGACAGACAGACAGACAGACAGACAGAGTTGGAGAGAGTGGGAGAGAGACAGGGGCAAAGTGGGAGAGAGAGGGAGAGAGAGAGAGAGAGAGTGGGAGAGAGGGGGAGAGGGAGAGAGACAGGGACAAAGTGGGAGAGAGGGGGAAGAGAGAGAGAGAGAGAGAGAGAGAGAGAGAGAGAGAGAGAGAGAGAGAGAGAGAGAGAGAGAGAGAGAGAGAGAGAGTGGGAGAGAGGGGGAGAGGGAGAGAGACAGGGACAAAGTGGGAGAGAGGGGGAAGAGAGAGAGAGAGAGAGAGAGAGAGAGAGAGAGAGAGAGAGAGAGACAGACAGACAGACAGACAGAGTTGGAGAGAGTGGGAGAGAGACAGGGGCAAAGTGGGAGAGAGGGAGAGAGAGAGAGAGAGAGAGAGAGAGAGAGAGAGAGAGAGAGAGAGAGAGAGAGAGAGACAGAGAGAGAGACACGGTCAGAGAGAGACACGGTCAGAGAGAGAGAGAGAGAGACACGGTGAGAGAGAGAGAGATAGGGTGAAAGAGAGAGAGAGGGACAACGTGGGAGAGAGAGAGGGAGAGAGAGAGGGACAACGTGGGAGAGAGAGAGCGAGCGAGAGCGAGAGAGCGAGAGAGAGAGAGAGAGAGAGAGAGAGAGAGAGAGAGAGAGACAGACAGACACTGAGACAGACAGACAGAGTTGGAGAGAGTGGGAGAGAGCCAGGGGCAAAGTGGGAGAGAGGGAGAGCTAGAGAGAGAGAGAGAGAGAGAGAGAGAGAGGGATAGAGACAGGGACAAAGTGGGAGAGAGAGAGAGAGAGAGAGAGGAGAGAGAGAACAGAGAGAGAGAGAGAGAAGGAGAGAGAGAACAGAGAGAGAGAGAGAGAGAGATATATTTTTTTGAAATCTACAGACCTGTTTACCCCCAAAAACCCTTATGAGGAAGATTTGATAAATAATCAGAAAAATGAGGAAGGTTTTGATCTTCAAGAGGAAGATTCTTGTTCACACATTATCATACCAAAATGAAAAGAAAAACACACTCACCGTTTTATGAACTCGCAGTTTCCTTAACTGAAGCCTCCATAGAATGGAAGAAAGAGTCACGAAAATTAGGTACAAAATTTGTCACTGTCAAAGCACAATCACCAGTTTTTTTCACACTTGTCTTGGTCAGAAAGGATTCACACATACACACACACTCTCTCTTCACACACACACACACACATCACTGGAATGGCTTCAGTTCATTTGTTGAGGCTCAAGTAGTAAGCACTCTTGAGCTGCTTCAGGGTGGCATCATCAAACTTCTTTCCACTAGCTGGCTGCATCTTCAGCACCATCAGAGCCTCAGTGGTGTCCTGGTGCAGGGAGCTGCGCTGATCGGTGCAGGTCTTTCTCACCATGGAAAACACCCTCTCACAAGGGGCACTAGAGTGGGGGATGGTGAGAATGCCCTTCATCACTCTGCTCAGATTAGGAAAGTCTTTTGCCAAGAGGGTCCAGACTCTGTCAATCCTCTCCCCTTCCATGTCCATGTGCTCCAGATGTCTGCCTTGGTACTTGCAGAACTCTTCCAAGATGGTGTCTTCATCACTGTCACCTTTTAGGATCGGAAACTTCTCCAGAAAGAAAGTCAGTTGGGAAGTGGTGACTTCCTTCCTCTGGTCTGGGTTGAGGACAGTGGCATTGATGAGCACTTTGTCATCAAAGGGCAAACTGCTGAGCAGGTAGGTGCAGACAGCACTGAAGTACTGCCTGACATCCTTGTAGAAGTCAACAATCCGCTCTTCTCTGAGGTGATGTTTCTTTGGATTGTTGATCATTTCCCTTGCTGCAGATCCTATGAGCAGGTCAGTATCTGCCTTTTGATTCTCAGGAAGCTGGAACTGGACCTTTTTCACATCAATCTGGTCAGCTGCTTTGGGTAGGATGAATCTGGAGTACAAGTCCTGCAGCAGCTGGCAGAGACTAGGCCGCAGCAGGTGGATGCTTGGCTCCTCTTTCTGAAGCCCCACCAGAACCTTGTCATATACATTCAGTGTGTATTTCAGAAACACACAGTACAGATGGTTTGTGGGAGACTTGAAGAAGTCGAAGATTTTCTCTGCCTTCTTGGCTGCTTTGGAAGGTTTGCTGCCACTTTCAGCAAAGGCCTTTTTCTCTTTGCTGAAAAAGTGCTTCAGGGGATCCCAGTTGTGAAGGAGACGTTCCAAACATCTTTTGATGCTGAGCCATCTTGTGCAGACATGCTTGATAAGCTTGCGCTGTTCAACATCATATAGGTCCTGCAACTCCTTCAGATCTGTCTGCCTGTTCACACTTCGCTGGAAGTAGTAAAAGACGTCAATCAGGGTGTCTTCAATGGGTGGTGACAAGCACTCAGCACCTTTCTTTGCACCAATATGTACTAGATGCAAGCAGCACCTAGCAACATGAAGGTTGGGCTGCTTCTCTTGTACAAATGTTGCAACTCCTTTATGAATGCCGGTCATCACTGCAGCATTGTCGCAACCCAGCGCCATGCAGTTCTTCCAAGTGACTTGTTGCGTGTCGAGCTCACTGTTTATCACCTCAAAGATGTTCTTTCCAGTGGCTTTATCATCACATGTGGGTAGAGCCAGGAGCTCAGGATTCACGAGTCCATCTTCCCCTTCAATGGTGACGACCAAGGGGAATTGTTTTTTATCCTTTTCATTACTCCCATCTGTGGCGATACTCCAGGGCAGTTTCTGCATTCTCTTGCCAAGGCTCAACATGGAAATGGCCGACATCTCTTTCACCAAAGCTGTGGCCTTATTTCTACCACACCGCACGCTTGCAGCAATTTTTGAGTCCGGAAACATTTCCTTGAAGAGCTTGGTGAGGTAGTCAGCAGAAGAGAGAGACAGGTTGCTGTTGGCGATCAATTGGCACATCAGTGCCTCGGCTCTGATAACCCCCAACTCGGACTCCGATGATGTGGAACTAGAAGTGGAGGGGCCTTGGAAAAACTCTGTAATCTTCGGTGCTTTGGCCCTTTCCTTCACAGTTTTTTCCCTCTCCTTGTGCATTGCTGTTTTAACGTGCCGATCGCAATCGTTTCTTCCCCCATGACTGATTTGGAAGTGGCTTTCGCAAACCTGACAAAAAGCATGTGTGGGGCCGAAATCCTTTGACTTGCACAAAGATGGAAAGGAGGTTTGATACTCTGGCCTCCATTTCTGCACGTATCGCTTTTTAGCGACGACTTTCGAAGTTGGTGGGCCATCTTCGCACTCGTCGTCCGTTTCGTGGTTTCTCTTGTGGCCAGACATGCTTTCAAAATTTCGCACGTGAGAAGATTTGTAGCGTGGAAAATAGTAACCCGTGGAAAACAGTAACGGAAGTCATCGCAGAGTTATCTGCGAGGGATTTTCTGAAAATTCAACTCTAAAAAGAGACGGCACCCGCCACTCCGCCTGACTGACTTGGCACGCCCGGGGAGTTATGCTAAGATCCGGCCGCGTAAATATATCTGCGTTTTGTGACAAACGTCTTTCTCGGCGGTACTGTACTCCATGCACCTTAACGGTGCGCGTGATTCGGGTGTAATCTTAAGCTAAACGACGTTTATTGGCGCTGCTGAAATGGTCGAAGTCGGAAACATTCGGAACGTCGTTTAACTTAAGATTACACCCGAATCACGCGCACCGTTAAGGTGCATGGAGTACAGTACCGCCGAGTAAGACGTTTGTCACAAAACGCAGATATATTTACGCGGCCGGATCTTAGCATAACTCCCCGGGCGTGCCAAGTCAGTCAACGGTCGCGTTTTATAAAACCAGACTACAAACAGACTACAGGGAGGTGACTCCCATATTATTTCCGGCAGGGGAGACGGCTTTACAGGGGGAAAAACTTTTTTGAACGCTACATCATGTGTTAAACTACACAAATGCACCAAAACCTCGTAAAGCAACTAATGCGTCGTTTGTCGGAATATATTCCATGCGAAGAACAGGTGCAGGAGCGGTAAATTGCATAAAGCACGTCCCTCGCAGATAACTCTGCGATGACTTCCATTACTGTTTTCCACGGGTTACTATTTTCCACGCTACAAGCTTGCAAGAACTTTCTCCGATGCATTTCCGGTACGGCTCAGTGCGTTGCGAATTCTCATTGGCCCAATTTAAACAAAGAGCCAATCAGAAACGACCTTACATTCGTGACGCGAAAGGGAAGTTATTTGCACGCCGGTCGTGCCGATGATAAGAACAAACAAATCGACAATTGCAACCAGCGAAGCTATCCGCACGGCCGTCGTGCAAACAACCACCCTTTCGATTTTTTTCAGCGAAATATCGGCCGGAAGATTTTATTTTACGTCCGTAAAAGCGGAGACTCGGACTCAAAATCGGAAGATTTCCGCAAATTGAGGAAGGGTAAACAGGTCTGAATCTAGGTCTACTGGAAGATATACTATTGTTCACACTGAACCCTTAAGGGCAAAGCCCATACGACTCACATGCTTGACCTTGACCTTCAGGTGACCCTCAAGGTCAAACAACTACACCTAACAATGACATCATACACTAAGAATTGCTTTACATATTTTCCTACCAAAATACATGTGACCTTGACCCAAGGTCAAGGTCATCCAAGGTCATGCAATACAAAGCTGTTAATTCAAGACATAGGAAGCACTTTCTACCATGAGATATGGTCACTTTTAGTGGTTCACTACCCTGTTTTGGTCACATTTCATAAGGGTCAAAGTGACCTTGATGATATGTGACCAAATGTGTCTCATGATGAAAGTATAACATGTGCCCCACATAATTATTAAGTTTGAAACAGTTATCTTCCATAGTTCAGGGTCAAGGTCACTTCAAAATATGTATACTGTTACGGCCACCCACCTCTGTTTTATTTCTCTGTGTGGTTTAGGTAAAATGCCTACCCTGTGCGACGTTTTCTGTGTGAGCTAATGAAGCATCATACCACTACCACTATGAATTGTGTGTTTATGCATGTTTTAAGTAAGGCATACTTGAGGATATAGAAGCCAGCCAGACCTCAACTAAATGTAGTTTGTTAAGCAACCAGCCATGCCTTGAGAAGAGATTACTGTGTTGAAGTCTTGTGGTGGAAACAGTGAACCGTTTTCCAGTGGGCGCCAAACTTTGAGCCCAAAGAATAATGCTGACTGTGTGAGAGACTTTGAACCCAGAGAATTGTGCTGAAGGTGCCAGACTTTGAGTGGGACGAAAATGCGCCAATTTTCTCTTCTTTCCTATTGGTCCAGAATAAAAGAACTTCTAAGACATTAAGCGGTAAGAAGTTGTCGAGTCAGCAGGCGCCAAACATCCCCTTCTTCCCATTGGTGAATTTCTGAGACTCTCAATCAAGACGTGGAAGAAGATATAAATACAGGCAGCAGTCTGCTAGCGGGGACTGGCGTGTTTGCCCCTCTCCAGGGAGCACCGAAAGAATACAACATGGTATCAATTAAGGCCAGTCTGACCTAGGGGCAAGGACAGGGAATGACTTCCCTCCCCACCCCCCTACAACTCACCGCCTCCAGCCCCCCGGGATGGAGGAGATGCGGGCAGCCGCTCGCTGACAAGCTGCAACCAAAGCGGAGATGACCGTCTCCTGACCCCGCCACCAGAACGGACGTGAGGAGAGATGAGGCTGATTCAACCCTCCCCTCTGCAGGACCCACCAATGCCTCCGTCGACACCCCTTCGACGCTCCAAAACAACCCCCTTTCAAGAGCAGCCACGGGGTCAACTGCCCTGACCCCCTTTGGCCGGGACAACCACAGGGTCACGCTGCCCTGACCCTCTTCATCAGTTCATCCATGGAACGGACTCAGTGAACTCAGATAAGTTTTTACCATGATATAGAAAGGGCTGGCTGGCTATAAAATCTAGGATTGAACAAAGAAGTTTTTATTATTATTCATGCACATTGACTTACTGATCATTGTTCTATCACTTCAAGTATTATTAAAGTCATTTTTGTATTTGACACAGCTGTGAAATGGTTTTTGCTATTAATTCCTAGCCAGCCCCCCCCCCCCCCCCCCCAAAAAAAAAACCAACAAAAAAAAAAAAAAACAACAAAAAACAAAAAAAAAAAAACAAAAAAAAAAACACACACACAAAAACACAACCAAAAACCACTAACACAACAACAAACAATTAGAATAGCTCAATACATGTTTTATCATACAAAATAATGCACATTAAAAGGACATTCATGAGCACTCTGCTTGTCATTAATTGCACAGAATAGCAAAAATATACACATGGACTCGGTGTTACATTAGCACGAGCATGACGGGTCCACCGGGGCTAAACTGAAGTGTAGTTGTCTCCCTTAGGGTTGGTCTTGTTGCAGGTACATGTTACAGCAAGCATGATGGGCACGAGAGCTGTATAACATTTTCCTCAAACACAAATGTCACTCTACAAACATAGAGAGAACTCAGATACACAGAAAAGTTTATGTAAGTTTATCGAGAGAGTCAAATCATTCACAGTACTCTGTGCATTCAGTCTCCTTCTCCAAAGACTGGGCAAGAAACTCTATCATGAAGATTGTGAAACGCAGAAATTGTCCACATATAAGAACAAAAGTAACAGAAGTAACATTTCCCTTGATTCAAAGCAAGTCTAGGAGGTAGCAAAGCAAATATGGCAACAAAATGTGATGGAATATTATGGCTGAATATAAATCATGAACTCCTATCTGTCATTTTGCAGCTTGACGGGAAGGTCATCTGCCCAAAATACACTTACTGTCATGAATGGAATGCTATACGAGAGTTTTCATTCAGTTGAAGAACAGGGAGGAGTCATGTATGTTTAATCAGGAGAACTGCATTTTGTCAGTAGAAGTTCAGTAATATTTTGTGTCTGCCTGCGGTCAAGACTGAGCAACTGTTAAAAAGAACAACACAAATTCATCAACAAAATACTGGTTTCCAAGAAAACATGACCTTTGAGGTAAGATTCTGCAACATTAGTTTCACATGATGTTCAACCATAACAAAATTTCATTTCTTACAGTAAGATGAAAACAATCCAGTGTGAATTGGGAGACAACAAATACTTTTGTATACACAGCTTTTTGGATTGTCTTAACTGCCCTAAAAATATGTTTAAAATGGTCCCAGATTCATCAGGATGTTAAGAGATGATTTTTGAGCAAAGTAGTGGTGATATCAAATGCAACTTTAAAAAAGTTTATATCAAACTTCACTTGAACACATGTCATGTCTCTCCATGGATGAAAACTAAACAGAGCCAGATTTTATCTTACCGGTGATAAAAATATATTGTTTTGGATTGAATAATAAGGTCACAGGTCATGTTAAGTTTAAAAATCTGAAACTCTAACCTGAGCTTATTGGTGGGGTAGAGTGAAAAAAACCCTCCCACACACACAATTCATAAGGAGACAAAACAAAAGCATAAGTCTTGTTTTGTTTTTCAGTCAGACAATACAGAATGTGTTAATACACTGTAGTCATCATTCTCAATTTTTCCATGGTGTTATCAATACATCGGTCCAGAAGTTTCTTGATTGTTGGGACTCCAAAGAAATGGCATACTGAACAAGTTGCAGAAGCACAAAAGTGAAAGTCATCACTGCTGTTCTGATCTGGATTCTGCTGTAGAATGGGGAGGTGTGTGTGTGTGTGTGTGTGTGTGTGTGTGTGTTTGTGTGTGTGTGCGCGCGTGTGTGTGTGTGTATGTGTGTGTGTGTGTGTGTGTGCGTGCGCGCGTGTGTGTGTGTCTCTCCTTCAGGACGAAAAACTGAAAATTCTTTGCTGTACTGCATGAAAACATTTCTCATTGGATTCTATGCAAAAGCCTCTAAAAGTACAGCATTCATTATTACAGAGTAGCTGCATGCTGATGGAATACCATGAGTAATACATAAGCTGTTCAACATGCACAAAGATGCAGTAAACCGAGTGCCGCAAAAACTAACTACAGGATGCCGCCATGGCTAGATACAGGGTCCTCTACAACAGTCTGGTGACACATGTACACTCAACAGTAAGTGTCTGGGTTCAAGCATAAAAATTTGCAACTGTTTGTGCTCTGCTAACATATCAACCCAGTTGTTTTTTTATGTGGACACTAAATTACAAGCATGTGTAACTACAGAGACTGGACAGTTAGCAAGTTGTTGGGTAACCGTTTGACTCACATTAGATAACACTGCAAGCGCATATGACTAGTGCAACTACGTCAACTATAACAAGCTCTCTATCATTACTTAAAGCATTAAAAAAAAACGATAAAAAGTTGACAAGATGCAAAAACATGCACCCCATCATCTATTAAGTACTGATGAATGAAATACACGACATAGCACCCAATTATACACATACTCAAGTGAGCCGTGTTATCAATTGCAATATTTTGAGAGTGCACAAACTGTTACACTGGTTAAGTGATTTTTTTATAAATCCCCAAAAGAAAATGTAAAAATGAACACCTTGTTATGTAGTTATTGCACATACTACATGCTGTCCCAAAATTCAACACACTGTAAACCAAGAGAAAATGGATAAGCATTATGTATTCAGTTCTGACAACAAAATCTCACTGAAATGTAAGCACGCAAAAGTTTAGGAAGAAATGCAGTATATGCCTGGTGCACTACACTATTCTCGTGATCATTCATCTTCCATAACTACACATACATATGTGACCAGCCACGATAAAACCAGTGCTAAGTCGCGCGGCACTATTTTGCGCTACGACTGAAAAAAGGCAGGGAGGGTCAATCTGGGTGATTTTCACTTTTTGTTAAAAATAGATTCTACATGGTTCAAACTATCCTGCCAGTAAAGGAAACGTGTTGAAGAATTATATTTTGATGGTAAAATAAAGACTTTTGTGTTATGTATTGTTTCAAAAGGTCCCTGTAATTAGCATTAATTGCCTCATTTTAGCCGCAATAAACACACCTAAACCCTTGCAGAACCCCTTCATGTTATATACCGATAGAAAGGCCGCTCTCTCGGCGTTCCCGCTCTGTGGATGACGAAGAAAAATAAGGTCAGCTATTTTTGGAATCGGACTTTGAAATACCTTTGCTAAGGTGTTTAATGTCTGAAGAGGGTAAATCTTCGGAGTCCGTTTTTTTCAAAATGACCGCTGCTTCAGTACCCAACTTGAAATGCCTGTAACTTCTATTCTAATTAACTCACACTGTTCATTCTTATATCAAAACAAACAGAAATGAATGCAGAATTCAAAAATAGTAAAACCCTATTTTGTCCAAAAATCGACTTAGCACTGGTTTTGTCGTGGCTGGTCACATATGATTGATACCATTGTGACCTTGCATGAGAAACGCAGCGTAAGTCAGTAAGACATTTTCCAAACAAGTGCTGAGAAAAGTCATCAGCGCACACCAACTTGGTATTTCCTTTCCTGAGATTTACATTACCAAAATAAGAGATTTTTTTCTGTATGAACATGCTTTTTAAAAACTGGAATATGGTCAAGAGTACGGAGGTGCCGAGTATGCCGATTTCACTACCCTACCTCAAAACAGAGCCTCTTTCTCCTCACACTGTCAACTCGCACAATCCAAACTCATTTCATGTTGTTGACAAAAGATCGATGTTTCTCCACATGTGTTTGATGCTCAATAAATCTTCCTCAACTTTTATGTTTTTCATGTTTTGCGCGAAAGATTGAATGCTGTCAGTGAGAGAAAGTGTGACATTGTGTAAAGTTGAGTTAAGACGAATGCTAATCTCTAAGGCTTTATTTCATTTCTTCTTGACCTAGGAGCAATAATATCATTAATACTTGGATGTTGAAGCTGCAATAAAGTTTTTATGTTGAATAGTTTATCTTTTGTGGCTCTTTTTCTGAATGAGTGGTGGTGTCAAGTTAAGATGAGACTCCAAACTGCCTTCTTCAAATACAACTAAACTAAAGATTACATTCAGTTTTTCTTTTCTGTACAGTTTATACATCACCTAATGCATCATATTTATGGGAAATGAAGAGTGTATCATTACTGTATCAGAAAGTTTATTTTGAAATATTTGTGTCACACCAATACTCAGCACCTCTGTACTCTTGACCATATGCATAAATGAATAAATACTGTGGTTAAAAGTTTTCATTTTGCCATTTTCCTTACTTCAGCCTCGTTTCCTTATGCATGGTCACATTAGTAGAGTGCTACTGTCCATGATTAAAAAAAGAAGAGAAAATATTGCATTTGTTTGTGAGAGAGCTGTTTCCTACCTATCAAACAAGGAATGCATTAATTTCAGCAGTAAAGAAGCAACTGTACATGTCTGTAATAGAACAGAAATGAGAAAATGAATATTGGTTTTCTGTTTCATAGTTAAAACGGCCATAGGAATAAACATAAAATGACATAATGGCTACAGATCTATACTTGTGTCACAAAAAAAGGAAGCCACTCACTTGTAGCTTTTGATACTTATCCAAGGATCTTCCTCAGCAAACTGAAGGCTGGAGAGAACTGGGTTCAGTCTCACACTCCCGTGAGTAAAATGACATGATCTCAAGATACAATGTTCACTCCTATGCTGCAACATTCTACAACTGTTCTAATAATCAGGGCAGTTCATCTGAAAACTTCCTAAAATAGTTCAATGTACATTGCTGTTGCATGAATTGTTCACATGTGTGTGTGTGTTGTGTGTGTTTACGTTGTGCTTTTGTGGATGTGTGTGCGTGTGTGTGCATGAGTGTTTAAATTTGTGCATATGTGTGTTTGTGCAAGTCTCTGTATACACATGCATGCTTGTGCATGTGTGTGCATGCATGAGTCTGTATACGCGTGTGTGTGTGCATGCATGCATACACACAATCACATAATTGTGCACGTAAGCTAAGGAAACAGTGTATATCTGACCTGACATTCAGTAGCAGTTTTAACTGAAACACTGCTTGTTGTAAGCAATGATTTCTGTGAACCAGTTAAAGGCAAACTAAAGGAAATCAATCAGAGCAGATGTTATGTCAGCAATACAGCAGACAGCAGGTAACCCTGATCGATGCGACAAGTCCTTCCAGCACTCATTTCTACACACCACTGGCCTATGGATGCTTCCTTTCCAAAGTTTAATACTGTGAGTGGACACACAAGCTGCAGACTACAATGCATGGAAGCAAGAAGTACTCTGCTGCTCTGTGAGGTAAGCTACATGAATAACCCTCAAAGACACCAAGAAAAAAGAGAGCATCCTTTTATAAGTGCACATGCATCTACAACCACACTGTACACGACTGAAAACATCACATCCCTACAGCAAGAACAACACTTGATGACGCAAGGAAAAACACCTACCTCCAAGCAAGCAAACACTTACAAACACACTTGTGCATACAGACATCTACATCTACATGACACTGTCCAAACTATCACATTATTACAACATGAAAACACTTGATAACACCAGAGAAAACACTATCTTCCAAGCAATCAAACACTTACAAACACACTGTGCACATACATACATCTAAATGACACTGTCCAAACCATAATGTTATCGCAATATAATTGACATGAGGAGGCCAGAGAGCATACAGTTTACATACACACACCTAACAATTTATGTTTAAACCATCACATTACTGCAAGAAAATTTCTTGAGAATGCCAGAAAACATCCATTTCTAGCATGAAAACACTAAGTCCACTGTGTTCATGCATACATCTGAATGCACCCATCACATTACTTCAAAAACAAACTATTCATGATGAGACACATACAAAATACTCTCTAAAAATAACCCACTTACTAACACACCGTACAATGCTCACGCCTGTATGCACACTGTCCATGACATCACATTATCTATCAAACAAATCTACAAGTCAAAACACAAACAAACATTCAACAACCAGACAGCAAATTTCTGCAATTTTATGTATCACAGGGGGGGTAAACTTTGGCTTTCTATGGGACTCAAGTAAAAACTACATGTACATCATCCACAGCACAAGCACATTCAACGCCAAATGACTTGAGTCAAAAGCCACTGCTGGGAACAATCTGATGTTAGGGGGAAAACTAATACTGAGGCAGGATTAGAGAAGCTACTCTAAAATCACCAATCCACAGCTAACAGGAACTTTTTTTAAAAGAGAAAAAAAGAGTATCACTCATTAACATACCCTCTGAAGTTGTCACCACACGAGGTACCTAAGAAAAATACTGCTTGTTTGACATACTGTTGAATTACAATTACCATGAGACTTCATGACCCCTACAGTCATATGACTATGCAGATCAAGAGTAACCCTGAACTGACTGTGACCACTGGCTATAGCATGTTCCCAGCACTAGGCAGCAGTCCCCATGCTTAGCACACCCTGATTTGGCAACATGGCCCAGTAGGGATTTCTTCTTCAGTTCTACTGGCTGAATAGCATCAAGTCTCATCACACCTATGCTTCTGTGTTCCCACACTTGCAAGATCAACAGGCAGAATTCCATGGGCAGCATCAAGCTGAAACACACATTTGCAGATGCAACACTGAACAGCAGTTTCAATGAACATTCCAGAACATAGGCAAAAAGTTTTGTCATGATGTTTCATGTTCATCCAATTTTATATTCCATCTCCAACCTATGATCAAACTGTGTATATTTAGCCCTATCCCACCTTCATACCACCCCAATCCATCCCATCCCAACCTCATTCCATCCCACCCCATCTCCAATTCATCTCATCCCAAACTCAGTCCATCTCACCCCTAATAAGCCTGCAAATCCAGCAAATCATTTGTGACTGATGTTAAAACTTGACCAATGACAAAATACAGAAACAAAATGGAGGGACTTCAATGAAGAGAAGAAAGACCCTGTTTGAATTGAGGTTATTTACACTGCCTTAACTGTTGCGCCCTGAACTGCTGCACTTCAAGACTAAACCACATGAGAAGTGTTCTTCATCCCCTGTAGCTTCTACTGCAGTCACTTCCACTCAGCTTCCCACAGTGCGACTCACAGAGCACAGCGTTAAAACCTCATCACCACAGCTTTCAAGGGGAACATTTTTTAAGGGTTACATGCTGCACAAACTTTTCATCTTTAGTTAAGGGGAACTGTTGGGGAAAAATATTCTCCAAAGGGACAGCATATTTAACTATTACAAGCACACTACCACACAAAGAATGCAAAAATATTACACTGGTGAATGTGGAGCAAGTTAATAAATTAACACATAACTTTCCAGACAATTCTTCAAACATGACACCGAAAATTAATAATTGAAAATCTCAAAACAGCAAGCACAACACTGGCAACATGTTTCCTTATGCAAATTTGCAAACACAATGGGAATGGGTACAGCAATTCACCAGTAAGAAGGGAATGAAATTGATACAGATTACATTAACACAACAACAACAAAAATAACAACAACAACAACAATGAATACTCCATGATTCCCAACAAAAATGTTAAAATTTCAAAACAATACAAATCTTGTCAATAATTCAGAGAGAGCATACTAGATACTCCAACTACAGCATGATCATGAAATTTTCATGATTGAAAAATACTCTCACACACACACACACACACACACACACACACACACACACACACACACACACACACACACACACACACACACACACACAACTGCTACAAAGTCACCATAGACCAAGCAATGCACATTTCTAGTTCACTGTGGTGTAGCACTAACAGACAGCTTGTACAGTACAACTTGTCACCATAGACCAAACAATGCACATTTCTAGTTCACTGTGGTGTAGCACTAACAGACAACTTGAACAACTTGTCACCATAGACCAAACAATGCACATTTCTAGTTCACTGTGGTGTAGCACTAACAGACAGCTTGTACAACTTGTCACCATAGACCAAGCAATGCACATTTCTAGTTCACTGTGGTGTAGCACTAACAGACAGCTTGTACAACTGGTCACCATAGACCAAACAATGCACATTTCTAGTTCACTATGGGGTAGCACTAACAGACAGCTTGAACAACTTGTCACCATAGACCAAACAATGCACATTTCTAGTTCACTATGGTGTAGCACTAACAGACAGCTTGTACAACTTGTCACCATAGACCAAGCAATGCACATTTCTAGTTCACTATGGTGTAGCACTAACAGACAGCTTGTACAACTTGTCACCATAGACCAAACAATGCACATTACTAGTTCACTGTGGTGTAGCACTAACAGACAGCTTGTACAACTTGTCACCATAGACCAAGCAATGCACATTTCTAGTTCACTGTGGTGTAGCACTAACAGACAGCTTGTACAACTGGTCACCATAGACCAAACAATGCACATTTCTAGTTCACTGTGGTGTAGCACTAACAGACAGCTTGTACAACTTGTCACCATAGACCAAACAATGCACATTTCTAGTTCACTATGGGGTAGCACTAACAGACAGCTTGAACAACTTGTCACCATAGACCAAGCAATGCACATTTCTAGTTCACTATGGTGTAGCACTAACAGACAGCTTGTACAACTGGTCACCATAGACCAAACAATGCACATTTCTAGTTCACTGTGGTGTAGCACTAACAGACAGCTTGTACAACTTGTCACCATAGACCAAGCAATGCACATTTCTAGTTCACTGTGGTGTAGCACTAACAGACAGCTTGTACAACTTGTCACCATAGACCAAGCAATGCACATTTCTAGTTCACTGTGGTGTAGCACTAACAGACAGCTTGTACAGTACAACTTGTCACCATAGACCAAACAATGCACATTTCTAGTTCACTGTGGTGTAGCACTAACAGACAGCTTGTACAACTTGTCACCATAGACCAAGCAATGCACATTTCTAGTTCACTATGGTGTAGCACTAACAGACAGCTTGTACAACTTGTCACCATAGACCAAACAATGCACATTTCTAGTTCACTGTGGTGTAGCACTAACAGACAGCTTGTACAACTTGTCACCATAGACCAAGCAATGCACATTTCTAGTTCACTGTGGTGTAGCACTAACAGACAGCTTGTACAACT
Source organism: Theodoxus fluviatilis (assembly GCA_034096865.1). Classification (NCBI taxonomy): domain Eukaryota; kingdom Metazoa; phylum Mollusca; class Gastropoda; order Cycloneritida; family Neritidae; genus Theodoxus; species Theodoxus fluviatilis. The sequence continues at coordinate 29,670 of JAWQFJ010000666.1, read as the reverse complement.
GGTCACCATAGACCAAACAATGCACATTTCTAGTTCACTGTGGTGTAGCACTAACAGACAGCTTGTACAACTTGTCACCATAGACCAAACAATGCACATTTCTAGTTCACTATGGTGTAGCACTAACAGACAGCTTGTACAACTTGTCACGGGCCCTTGCCTGATGAGGCAGTTTGTACAGATTTGGCTTTGGAAGGATTGTTTGTTGTACAAGAATGTCGGGCATTGCACCATTCGAACAGTCCACACTTCACTGAAAGCAAAATCCTAAAGCTGGAAGCACTCCATACATAGAATTCCATTGATACGTTTGGCATTGGCTCAACAGGTCCACACACACCTGGGGAAAGCATACCAGGTGTGTGAGCTGTTGCTAACAACTGGAAAAGCTGGCACTTCTTCTCCACTTCCTGATGGATAACAAGTTCTGTGAGAAGTGATGGAGCACCTGAAATTAGCACTCTCCATGCTCTCCACCCAGAAAAGAATTGGACGGTTCCTTCATTCCGGTGAGCAAGTGTTGAAATCACAAAAAACTCTCATCCTCAAACCACTGGGTGGGCACAGACTACTGAAAGTAATATGGTCATCATCATCATATGGGTGGGCACAGGCTACTGAGACTGACATCATCATCATCTCTACCACTATCATCATCATAAAAGAAAGGATCCTGCATCTTTGAATTTTAAAGAAAGGTTTTTCATTATCAGATTCCGTTCATTGTACAAAAAGGGTTTCACAAGAAAACTCTTCAAAGTTGTTGAAATAATAAAATATATTGTCCCCATGACAGGGACATCCAGCAAGCACATCAGTATAAATTGAAATTCAATATTTTTCCCTCCTACAAATAATACACGGCTTTGTTTTTATTTAAGGCCATAAAGAAAAATACAGTGACACTGATGCAGACATTTCAACATTCTTCCATATGACATTTTGGCATTTGATGAAGAACTGAAATCTCCATGGTCTGTTGTCAATCATACATGTACACTTGCTTACTGGATTCTGGATGATGTAATTTCTGAAAGAAAGATTGATCCGATGAAGCCCTAAATATGGTGGCAGAGAGGATCAACACTTTTAATCTGTCACTTCAGGAACCGGTGCTGAATGTACCAACTCAGATGTAAGTTGTCTGTGCACAATTTTAACTTAGGAATTTCTCTTTTGAAGTTTTCACACATAGGCAGTAAAATAGCACTGTTGTCGGTCTAGAGCAGTACATACTTCCACTTTTCAGTATTGCCAACCCGAAACTGATCAAAAAGCTTTACACTTACAGATTTCAGTTTACACAGCACCTCACTGCAAAGTTATATTCAAATCAGTCAAAGACTTTACTATAGTTTACATATTTTCATGTATCTGTTCACCCAAACTTTGCTGAAACAAAGCTGGGAGACAGAAAAATTTATCCCTTTGACTATGAGGGAGCAAAATTATTTTCCATTGTTTTCATCCTAAATATTTTCAGTAATTCACTCATTAGCACAATGACAAAAACAACAGAAACAAACATGACCGCTTTACATTCAGTTTTTCGTCTGTATATTCCCAGTCAAATAGTTTTTGTACACAGCGATTAGTTTCTGTACATCATTTGATCTGTACAGAGGACAGACCTCCAGATCAGAGGAAGGGCAGAAGTCGCTGACACCCATCATTTAGTGAGCAAAAGCTCATTTTTCCTTTGTCAGCACAACAGCTGCCCTATCAGTCCCATCAACACCACCACTTGCTGGAAAGACACAACAAAGATTGCAGGATGCATGAATACTGAAGAAAACATACATGACTTTGAAGGATGACATGACCAAGAACAAACATCCTCAAAATCCATGATTGCTTCAAATTTCCAGCACTGATCGTCCACATTTGTATCTTACTTGCAGCTCGTATCACAGATTGTGTGATGGAAAAACCCATCACAAAACTATTTTGTTAACTGCCAATCCTTCAGTCTTCTTTGGGACCTGTCTTCCTCCGGAACTGCAAGTACTTGCTGTAGATCTGTGTGAAGAGACCGCCAAGTCGGTTCTTGCTTTCGTTAAAGACGGTGACCGTCACTTTGGTAGTTAGGCAGAAGGCTGTGGTGCCAGCAAACGCCACGTTGATGGCAAAGATGATGTAGAAGTTGCCCAACCATTCCATGCTCCCGAAA
>JAWQFJ010000666.1:0-25000 GCA_034096865.1 Theodoxus fluviatilis | reverse complement strand
ATGCCGACATCACATACCTTCACAAGGTCAAGGTTACAGCCCACGTCAGGGTTTTTCAATCAAATGGTCAAGAGTCCACAATTAATGTTAATATTTATATTTTTAAAATAAAATAAAATTCATAAACATGCATGCGGTTGTAATACAAATTTGTTTAAATATATATACCTTTTTTCCCCCAATAGCATTGATGAGTGAGTACTCGAAACTTAAAAAGGCATATTTCAAATTTAAAGCACATCAGGCAAACAGCTGATCTAGTGTAAGGGTGGGGCGGGGGGAAATGAGGAAGGTGGGGGGAAGATGGATGTTAATTTGATCACATATTTTCTTTTCATCACAACTTCACAAGATTCAGGCACTTTTAGGAAAGCTAATGTTCTTGACTTATACTAACAAAACTTTGATCCTCCAGAGTTTCTTCCCCAAACACTTAGTAAGAAAATGAAGACAGTGGCAGATGCACCATTAACATCATGTCTGTATTCAAAGAGAGATTAGACAAATACACTGCATGTATCAGGGACCAGATAAATCACAAGAGACAACTCTCAGTGGAAAGAGAAAATCAAAGTTCATGCACATGCAAATCTGGGCGTGGATGAGGATACAGTATGAGGATGACTTCTAAACAGGCCCCGATCATTCCAAATGCTGACAGTGATGTCAAGCCCAGGGAAAAATCCTGCAAAGCAAATGCAAACAAAATGAATCACACTGTGAAAGACAATCAAACATCTTGCAAATGTGATCAAATACTTTCAAAACCAGGACTGCAAAAACCTATGAGCAAAACTGGTGTTTTTTAAAAATAAAAACGCTCAAAGCACCTATCAGATTCAAGTCTGATGAAAGAAACAATAAGGAAAAATTAAATTATCACAGAGGAGAAAACCCTCATCCCCCTCCCCCCCCCCCCCCCCCCCAAAAAAAAAACAAACAAAAAAAACAAAACAACAACAACAACAAGAAGAACCCCCCAAAAACCCTGCAACATTGCAATTTAGTGTCCTGTCCATTTAAATGTTTTCTGCCTAATGAAATACATTCCGTAGAACACACTATGTTGACAAACAACAACAAAACTATTAAAAACTATAATTCCTCAAATAAATAACTGAATTTATTCATAAAACAAACAAAAAATCTAACAAACAAACAAGCATAAACCTACTAGAGCATGCAGAAAAGAAATAAATCTGCACAGGCTAAGAGCATTAGATACCTCTACAAAACAAATAGAAAGGGAAAAAAAAGAGAGAAATAACAGCAAACAAACCTATATTGCATATATGTGCACACTAAAACACACACATTCACACACACACACACACACACACAAGCACACACACAAACACACACACACACACACACACAAGCACACACACAAGCACACACGCAAACACACACACAAGCCACGAGGGTACTCACACTGGCACCAGTGGGAAGAGCTTTTATGCCCACCATGAGCAGCAGTGTGTTTTGAGTGACATTCAGAATACATAATACCTGGAAAAGACAGAAAGTCAGGGTAACCAAACATCAACACATCAGCTGCAACACAATAATATCTTGCATATATCCATACACATCAAAGCATGTGACATAAATGTGATTGAAAGATGTCAACAGCATAATCCAGCATATTTACCCTGGGGAAGGCTAAACATAGGCCATCGCGAAGCACACGACATCACTCCCTGAGTGGGGCGATGGCCAGGGCGATGACATTTTTGTTTATGGTTATAATTCCAAAACGAGATAACAGATGACCCCCAACATTTAATGGCTTGTTCCCAGGGGAAACCCTGACCCCGAACCAAATTTAATCAGAATCTGTTGAGAACTTTTGGAGAAAATTTGCCAAATTACAAACAAGCAAACAAACTATCAAACTAACCGACTGAAAAACATTGTCTACTTGTCGGAGGTAATATACTAATAATTACAGAACACTTTATTTGGTATTAACATGATGGTCAGGATGGTGGAGTCAAAATACATCAACTTTGCTTAACATAGACTAGTGCCTTCTCGTCTCATATAATTCATTTCAAGAGATTTCAAGAGATGTAAACAGAAGACTCTTCAACACCAGACTCAAAGATGGAGTACCAAGAGGTTTCAGGAGAAACTGGTTCTGTCAGTTTTTAGCTTTGCAACTCCAACTCACTGTGAAGGCCAGGAGAACCAACATGCCCACAGGATAGCAGAAGTTTCGTCTGAATGATGACACCTGTGCCCTTCCCTCTGTAAAAAAAAAAGCAACACAGGATATTAAAAAGGCATCCCTGCAAAGTGTGCATCACTTTACCCTAAATCCCAATAAAGAAGGAAATTTAACACATCCTTCCCCTTGTGTTGTTTACACAATGATTAGATTTTCACACTCACACAGAAGAATCGCGGACAGTCTTTCCTGCAGGAGTACACTTACCACTGGTGAACAACCAACTATGATAATGGCTGTATCTTTTTTAAGATCCAAATTCATCACGATGGCTAAACCTGTTGGCAGTTCTGCAAGGCGTCTTGGTACCTTCTGTCAGTCCCTACTCCTGATGACCTGACTGCTATTTTCCACTCTTCACTGTGTGAAGGAGGACCCTGTCATACATCTAAACTTGTGCTCATTCAAGGGTGTGTGTGTGTGTGTGTGTGTGTGTGTGTGTGTGTGTGTGTGTGTGTGTGTGTGTGTGTATGTGGTCACTCTTCATCTCCACCGTTCCCTTCGAAAGTTTTTTCTTCAATCTTCAGCAGTGTTCTGTCTGGGTATGTTAGAGAAGAGCGGCAAAGAATGACATGCATTCTTGAAAGTGAAAGTGATTAAATTATAGCTTTTCTCAAATCATATTACTACACAAAGGGACACTTGGTGCTCCTTGTTTCTCATCACTTAAATAAAAAGAAAAAAAACCTTCATTATGTTCTTCAGTGCATTCAAATGACAACCCTTCAATGAAAGACTAGGACTTTAACGGATGATGCAAGAAGTCAGGAATGAAACACTGTAGTACTCACCCAGTTTCTCTCTTCTGGACTGTATTTCCATCAACTTTTCTGTCAGGGTGGAGTGGGAGTGGCCGTTGGCGATGGAGGCTGGCACTGCAATGAAACAGCACTCTCTCTGGGACACTGTCCTTAAGGCAGTACTAGAAAACAATAAGGCAGAATTAGATTTTCATGGCAGGGATGTACTTGACAGTGAAAACAGTGAACCTTCCATTGAAAGTAAAAAGTTCTACAAGTGTCTCATCAATTATTAACTACATAAACACTGTTCACATTGGGACAGCTTTTAAAAGTAATGCATTATCATTCCTTGCAGATGGAGTATATCCAATCAAAAACCTGCTACAGCATTTTGTAAACAAACATTTCTTCAATAGGTTGCTTTAATGTGCAATAACCAGTTTCCATAGAGCTTACAACTCAAGGCAGAAACTATGATAAAGTGAAGGTATTGTGAGCTTCCAGAATCTACTGGAAAGCTACATGAAGGGTACAGCAACTTACACGAGTACTTTTCACTGTGATGAAGTTTTTGTAAAAGTGTGGCCTCCTCCAGTCGGACAACATCTAGCTCCTGTTCAAAGTTTCTCAAAAACTGCAAAGAAAAAAAAACAAAAACAAATTTTAAAAATTCAATCTGCACTGACATTAAACCAACATATCATTCATGATCATAACTGGCACGAGTTGTAGAGTTATATATATATATATATGTTACAATAAAAAAGGCAGTTTCTTTCAGAACTCTCAGTATATATGACTGTAGCATAAAATAATCTACTTCTTCTATGACCAAATATTCCGATAAATTGCAATTTCTATTGTGGATCTGACTCAATGAATTATCAGGGTGATGAATAGTTGTATAGATCTGTGGTGTTGAAAATAGAAGAGATGGTCACAGAGGGACCCAATATTACCTGAGGTTTCACAATGAGCTTGCCAAAGACAGAGAACATTGTAGTGAATCCCACCGGTGTGCACACTGGAACAAACACACCATGAACCAGTGAGAAATTGATATTAACAATCTCACATGAATGAAACACACACACACACACACACACACACACACACACACACACGCACACACACACACACTCACGCACACACACACACACTCACACACACACACACACACACACACACACACACACACACACACACACACACACACACACACACACACACACACACACACACACACACTCACACACACACACACACACACACACATACACACACACTATAATAGCAATATGGCTTATATGCCTACCACAACATTTAAAACATTTTGAATCTGAGCAGGAAGCGTGTATGTACTGTGAAAGTATACTTACACAATAACACTATGACACCAATGAAGGAAATGCATGAGTAGAGGTAAGGGAGGTATATGTCCCAAATATCTGCAACACAGAAACCAACAACCATGAATAATGCATAACAGTTAATGCCCATTGCATATAATGAACCCATCTGAAAAATATTAATTACTCATCATCCATTAAAAAATACATTTTTTTATTTCATTCTGACCAACTAAAGAAAGGTGAAGGTCTTTTCCTCCAGCATTCTACAGTTGCACTTTAGCAGTCAGTCATGTTTTGAATGAGGAAGTTGAAGTCAAAATACGAACAAGCAGCCAAGCTTGATGTAATCACATTCCACAGTATTTGGTTCCTGAAAGTGCAACAAGTCAGTTCAGCCAAAATACTGACTTAACAGCACCAGTCTGAATTGTCACATCAGTCCAAAATTCAACCACTTCCCCCCGCCTCACCCACTGGACAGGATGAACCCCGGGGGGTTGTAGCTTTCCTTGCACTGGTCTACACAAGTTCATACATCACGTAAGTATTCTAGATTGTTTTCCATGTAAATAGTTATTTACTTGTGATTTTTTTTCTCTTTTGGTTTCTTGTGTCCATAAAGGCCTCTAGGCAATGGACAACACCTTTTCTGTCCCTTGTTTGTAAAAGTACTTTTGATTACCTATAGTATATATCATATGTTCACAGGGTTTCCCTCAAGATTGTCTCTTCTTCCTTGATGTGTTTTCTTTATGTTTGTAAAACCCAGAGCAGCAATCACACGTGTGTAAATGATGTATACCCAGTCCTATATTTGCGTAACATGATGCCATGTGATAACCTCAAGATGCAGTACATGAATGAATAGTGAGGAAGATTGCTGTCCAAAATCCTCCAGTCTTCCTTCAAAAAGTCTAGCAGAGGTAAGACCTTAAATAACATAGTCACAGACTGTAATCATCTGAAACAAAAGAATGTATCTAAAAATGCTAAGCCTTTCCCAACCTGATCCAAGACTGAGAACCAAATTTGCAAAAGATTTTAAAACAACAGAAATCATCACAAATTATTTCTGCCCTAAGGGTTCAGAGAGTTGAGAAAGCACATTCCTAATCAAACAAAAAAGTGTTTCAAGCAGGGAGCCAAGATATAGGTTTTATAAAACCATTTTGCAGCATTTCAATACCACCCTGATATTTACACACACACACACACACACACACACACACACACGCGCGCGCGTGCGCGCACGCACATGGCCACACACACTCACATACACAGACACACACACATGCTTACACACACACACATATACACACACACACATGCACACACACATGCACACACACACACACACACACACACACACACACACACACACACAGAGGACACATTTATCTCCCAAATAGATGGAAAACAAAGACAGAAAATAACAAAATTCCAAGTCAACTGATTTCCAGTGTAGTGGGTCTATAGTCCATTCATCACCATAGGAAAAAGGAGAGAAAACTGCTGTCAAGTCATCCCAAGCAGAGACTGAACCACAGCATCTGACCAGTCATTCTGTGAACGCGAGTCACGTGACTCTGGCACAGTTCGCAATGAATGCGTAATAGACTTGACCCTTCCCGTTAAGGCATTGCGCCAAAAATAGTTCGTTCTGATACTTTCTCTCTACTTTTTACAGAAATCATTCAGATGTCAAAACTTGTTTCCATTTCAAAGCAAACATTTTATTTTATCGAATAAATGCTTGTTTATTGCCTCAGCAAGAGTAAGTTATGAGTTTTGTGCGAAATGGTCTTAGAACTACCAAAGAATGTAAGTAAACAAAGAATGATCATAACGCGCGCCTGTGCGAAACGAGTGACGTCAGCGCCCCCAAGCGGCTGTGGCGGTGCTGCAGTAAACAAATATGGCGGAAAGCAGTCGAGCTTCGAAGACGAATTACAAGAAAAAAGTAGTTCGGGCCATCATTGCAGTGCCATGAACTGCACCAACAACAGCGCAAAGCGTCCTGAGCTTTCATTCTTCAGATTTCCAAAGGAAGAAAAAAGGTGGGTATATTGAATAATTGATGGGTAAAAATTAAAATGGCAAGTAGAATGTGACATAGCCATAGGCTACATGACTGTCTGAATCAGTGAATGATCGATTCGACTCTTTGCTTGTTGTTGCTTGCTCCACGCCATAAACCCAAGACTTGACTGTACGGTTTGATTATATATATATATAACACCAAAGAATGTAAGTAAAAAGTAATCAGACAAAAAGACCAAAGAACAACAAACCAAAGGAACGATAAATTTGACAATAATTATGAATATGCAAAGCAGTGTAAAAATTTCATAAGTTCCCTTTTATTCAATCAACAACCAACACTCTTTAGCTCACTAATCACTATTCAATGGGGGAAATTAATTTCTGAATAAAATTTAGCATTCTGGCATGCTGCAATAGTCTGGTTTTACGATTCAGTCACCAAGAGCACAAACTTGAATATCATCAAAAGGTCTGATGGTTGCGTAAATTAAAAAAACACACAGTAGAATTTGACTGTTTTCATTTACCAATTCCGTGTCAATTGTAAGCTCTATATCACAATGTAGACAGGGAAAAAAGGTGCATAAATACCAGCTTTATTGCAGAGTCATTTGCTACAAATTACACGGTAATTTTGTTGACAAATGTGCTCGTAATTAATGAGAAACACGCCGATACATTCGCGCAACATCGCCTGTATTTACATGTTGCACTGTGGTCTGTTTACCTCCCTTGATCTGCTCAATAGCGCAGCCGCTTGAGAGCGCTGCTTTTCAAGTGTCATCGCTTTTCATAGAGAGAAAGCCTAGGATGCGCCTTCTTCGTTTACTTACATTCTTTGGAACTACTTTAACGGCGTATGTCAGAGAGCAGATCGGCTATTGCACAAGCCTCTCGTGTGACCTCCATTTGCATAAATTGGACAAAAACCTTCCATCAGGTGATGTCAACTGGGCTAGAGACACTTTCGCCGGAAGGCGAAGTCTCTAGTGAACTAGAATGCTGACCAGTCACCCTCCTTTTCTGCCAACAGGTCAAGCCATCACACCAAATCCCAATCTTAAAAACAGATATGTTCATCAGCGTGGTTGGTTGTTTGCCTGCTGTCACACACTCTTGCAAGGAGTCATGTGACTGCTTCGTCAGAATCGGTAAGACATGCATGCATCGCTTTGTAAAGAAACACATTGAAAGGGAGGCATTTACACTCCAGGATGAAAGAGAAGCAGATGCAGATAGAGTTGATATGATGGAGATTTGCAGTCACATCATCCCGAGCGATTGGGTGTCATGGTTCAGTACCTCCTCGTGAATGACTTGACTACTATTTTCTTTCTTTACAAAACCATGGGAAACAGGGAAAGTGCATCCTGGTACCTGTGCCCCATCACCAGTGTTCACTTCCCCCCAAACCCTCTGAAAGTGAAACTCCATACATACATGCAGTGACGAAAGCCAGTGGAGCGGAGATGATCAAACCTGACGACATGTTGGCAGATCAGCACAAGACAAAGCAACTTTCAGGCCCCACAGAAAACAAAAACAGTCAAAGACCCATTTGGTATGCCAAGGTTTGTGTAGGAAACAAACCGTTATGTCATTATCATTGTTCATAGAAAGAATCTCCAGCAGCATTTGATTAATTATGACAACAATGACCCAAAAGCACAAACAAACAAATAAGCAACAACAAAACAACAGCAGGCATGCACTTTGCAGAAAGTTGATTTTTATAGTTGGCACATGGTGCTGTAAAGTGACAATACACAACTCCTGACCACTGATTAGATGGTTACATGTGCCATGTGGCAACGATATGAATATTCAGTTTTATTGCAAATCAGTGTTTTCAGTCAAAACGATGACCAGACCACATCAAACAATACATTAAATCAACAAATGGAACAGCCAATGTCAGGGAAAGGTCAAAAAGCAATTGAAGATCAATGACACAGTGAGACATAGTTTAAGACTGTGAAAGGACCTCATTAAAATCAAAATTGCATCAAGGTCAAGAAAAACAAGAATGGTTCTGAGACACAAAATCAAAGACAAGAGGAATAGGTCACACGATATATTACAAGGTCAGAAGAAAGCTAACCTTGGAGGGTCTGTTTTCGAGTGTGGTCATCCTGGAAGAGGGCCGACACGATGACAAAGAGTCCAAGTACTATGACAGCCAGCAGACCCAGGACTATGACCGCCTCTATGACTCGGGAACTGATTCTCTGAAAACAATCTCATTTCTCTCAGGCACCCTTCAGATGCAAAAATTACAACATTTTAAATACCCTGGGCCCGTATCCAGAACGGCGAGTTATTTTAACCCCGATTTATCTCTAAACTCAGACGATTCCAACTGTCTGTTCCAGTCTCCCTTGGCTGGAAACCAGTATATATAGCAAAGCGCAACCTAGGATCCTGACGAGCGTACCTTATCTAACCGATCAAGATAACCCAGGGTTAGAGGATAAATCGAGTGTTAAAAAGATAAATCGCCGTTCTGGATACGGGCCCTGCAAAGTATTTTTATGTGAAAATAGCTCGTCACCAGTGCACAGGCCTTAATAACCAGTCACAATGCTCTCATTGTTTTCAAATCAATGAAATGACAAAATACCACTTTTTAAGTTTTTGAGATTTGCAAAAAGTTAGTACAATAATAGTATAGGCTAGGCTCCCTTCAAGCTATGCAAACACATCTTGTAGCTGTCTGTTTCCACCTTTTCCTTGGTAAAATGTATGTTTAGTAATGACTTAACTCTTACAGTTTTCCTTTTCTCTAAGCTCACTAAGTTTAAGGCCATGACAAGAAAGACACTATTTCCAAGGCAGTCTTAACTGAACATCCCCTACCACACAAAAGAAACTTACCTTTTTTGACCAGGAAAACCCTTCAGACTCCGTGATCAGGTAGGAAAATGGCATGAGTAAAAACAGTGCCACATTTGAGAACAGGAATACTTGATTCCATAGAACTGGAAAGAAAAAGAGATTTTCAAGACTTTTGAAACATATGTCTGAGTCAGTGAATGGTTCCGAAGATTGAGGAAGTGTTGATCATATGACACAAAGAATGTTGCGAGAAAGATGGTAACATTATCACAATATTCAATGTTGTTATAATTATTGAGAATGCTACACCACAATGGCAATAGGTACTACTGTCACAATCAGCACTGACACCAATACTACCAGTGCAGCTCCCTCCATCCTCATCTTCCCTTATCATCGTCATCATCATCATCATCATCATCATCATCGTCATCATCATCGTCGTCGTCGTCGTCGTCGTCGTCGTCGTCATCATCATCATCGTCGTCATTATCATCATCATCATCATCATCATCATCATCAGTCACACAGACAGCTCACCCTGTATGAGGGAGGCATTGAGCCACTGGGTGCGGCTTGGGTACAGGATGATGACCTCGTTGCAGAAGATGGAGATGGGAAGCAGCAGAATCCCATCCAGACACACCGCCAATGTGAAGGTGCACATCCACAGCCTGCCAGCAAAACAGCCATTTGTGGCATGAAAAATCAGTAGAAGGACTAGAATCCTAGCAGTGTGTGCCTCACTGGTGCACTCTTTGATCAGTTTGTAAAGATTCATCCATAAATACAGATAGATCTGATTAAAATGTTGAAATGCAGGTACCTAAAAATGTTTTCACCTTAATTTACGGTTGATAAATTCCTAAGTGTGCCAATTAATACAAAATTCAGACTCTAGCACAGTCAGGTGATACAGCTTCACAGCCAGTCAGAGTTTCCAACTGAACTGCCTAGTCATGCATGCCCATATTCCAAAGTCTCATTGACCAATCAGATGCTATCTTCTAAACTGCTCTAGCATGTATGCCCCAATTTTAAAGTCCTGTCAACCAATCAGAAACTACCTACATGTACTAAACTGCTCTAGCATATATGCCCCGAATTTTAAAGTCCTGTCAACCAATCAGATGCTACCTAGTAAACTGTTCTAACATGTTTGCCTAGATTTTAAATGTCTAACCAATTTACCCAAGTGCACACTGCTCATATTGCTCTCTACAATGGCCATTCCCAGCACAAAGCTATTTAAATAGTGCACACCCTTGGTGTCAGCACTTCCCACTGCTAAGGCGAGACAGACAAATGGCCATCAAGAAGATTTCCCAACACCAGCAATCCAAGCACACAGGATGAGCCATCTTGATCCTTCCTTATCCGCTGGAATGCCATGGTCCCAGTGCTTTCCAGGCTTGCTCCAGGATCAAGCTAGCTCATGCTGAATGCTGGATGTTGAGTGTTCGCAAATTCTTCATACACATCTCTTGGAAGTTGGATGAAAAGTGGCGAAGTTCTTCCCAGAAGAGGGAAACCCTCAGTGTCTTTACAAAAATATAATTAGCAGATGCAGTTGCTAGATCAAGATGACAAGTGAGAAGCAATGAAAGAACACGATACAGAACTCATTGCTAGCTTTTTCCCAAGGGACCTTACTTCCTGTTGCAAATGGCGCTGTGGATTTTTTAAGAGGTGGGATGTGGTGTGGTGGTGTTTTGGTTTGGTTCTTTATTAAGTAAAAAGTATTAAAAACACTTAACACCTTAACATAAAAATTCACATACCTAACACCTGTGCACACACACACACGCACACACACACTCTCTCTCTGTCTGTCTGTCTGTCTCTCTCTTACTCACTTAGTGAATAGGGACACGTACAAACATCATCCACAGTAATGAGATTCATTTATACAGATTCCTATACTTTTCAAAACGATTATTTGAAATATGTCTGGAATCATTGAATTGAATGAAAAATAACTCACACTATTCTGTAAACCACTGCATCTTCTGCACCTGAAACAAAAGGGAAAATGTTCACTGTGCAAAAACATTAACTCCAGCATATCTGTAACAGCAATCAGAAATGATATACATTTTCATCACATCACTAATGCAAATTTAAGTCAAATGTCTTTGTCATCAAATGAGACTATACCAATAAAAACAAATAAAAAGTCACTTTTCTTTGGGTTGGATATAGGCATCAGTGACCAGTTTGCTGTTGGCCATGGACTGAGCTCTGTCTGGGGGTGGTTTAAGTGGACATCTTGATCTGAAAGATCTGACCCTGTCTTGATGCCTCTAGTGCCCTCCTTGGCTGCTTGGGGCCACCCCGTGCCCCAGCTCCAGTTGCAGATCTTGGAAGCCCAGCAGCCAGGAGTTCCAGCTGATGAGGGGGGCATGCGTCTAAATCCCGTGCAAAGCAGGGTGCTGAGTGGTCGCAATACATTACTCATTTCTCAGTTTTCTGTTGACTGGTTACCTGTAAATACGACTCACTGTATCCATGCACATTTCATTTGGATATGGACCTATTGCTATATCAGACTGAAACATATTCTCAGAAGAACTGATACTCTTGAAAACTGTGAGCATGAAGAATTGTTGCATTTACAATGTCCATCCTCATCAAATTTCTCAACAGTCAATTAGCAATAACGGAAACCTCGGACGACAAAAAGAAGCGAAAAATAAAAACCAAAAAACAAAGAAAAAAAAAAAAATGTGGGCGCACAACTCTGAGAGGCCACTACTTCCTATTTTTAATGGAAATGAGAATGTAATTCGGTTAGATGATAATGTATCCTGGATTATGGATGCATGATTTCTACTGATCGATTGTTATGATGTGGTTGAGATCGAGATATGTATGAATGTATGGATGTGGATCACGTAATATCATCCAATAATGGATGGACGCCAGTAAAATTTCCATGATGGCCTTTTCATGCGTATTGTTACCCCATAATAAAAATGGTTAGAACTACTTGAAAAAGACAGAACCTGGACTTTTGTGAGAGATGAGGGGAGGAAATGGCTGGAGCGAGCACGATACTCTATTATTAAGAATAGCTAATTTTTTAGACAATCAATCAACCCCGGTTCCCCTCTTCCGCTGCTTTCTCACACTTGGATTAGTCCCCCCACCCACAGGATTTTTTTTAGTCACACCAAACAGTTCATGAGAAGCAAAGAAGGAGTAAAAATAGAAAATAGAAAGAAGAAAAAGACAAGAATTTGAGAAAAAGAAATGCAATGAAAGCAGCAAGCTCCAAACTCCATCGCTTGTAAAATTACAGTATTAGTAAACAATGCACATGTGTTTCTCAACATTGACTTTTTTCTCTTCAATTTTCTCCATAGAGGGTGCCACCCACCCCCTGAGTCAAAACACTAGCACAGTTTGAAGTTATATGCTAAGAATCACGCACTGCCTTGGGGAATGGCGAGGCAAGTCAATAGAGGGATAGACACGATCCTCATTTCTACATAGTCAATACCACCCCCCCAAAACTCATTCAATCTCGAAACATACCATCTTTACTTCTATCACAACATACAGTGATGAAAATAATGAGAGATTCCTTATCAGTAAAATTAGAATTTGTGGAATCCTTAGTAGTACCTTCTTTTTTTTTTTTAATGGTAGAATGGTATTTTTTTATTATTTTTTTACAAAAGTATATAAGGGAACCTCTCTCGCCCAAAAGAATTAAAGAACCGCCCACGTTCAGTTTTTTGCGGGGAAAACACCAAAAATTCTTCGCCTCCCACTATTTTAGGAAAATTGTTATTAGAGATAACAAGTACAACGTTACACATAGTGTTGATGTCTTGATTGGCTGCAGAGAAACTCTCACTAAGGGACCAAGATTAGGGAAGGAATGAAAGTGGGAGCGGTAAATACCAAATTTTATGCTCGATGGTGATTCCCCCCTCATGGGATGGGTAGCTGCTAGATGAGATGCTTACACATGTTAGGGCCACACAAAAAAAACCCAGACAACTGATGGCATAGTATTCTGAGACTGGAAAAAAAAAAAAAAAAAAAAAAAAAAAAAAAAAAAAAACAAAAAACTAACTGTTGCAAGATATGTGAGTAAGAAAAATTGGGTGAATATTGATAAATTTCTTCTTCTCTTTGAAAAAAAAAAAAAAAAAAGGTAAATAAGAAGACCAACACTTCGCCTCGTAGCGAATGACTGAAATATACATAATGGCCCCCCAATAAAACATTTGGCTCATTTATTCCAAAATCGTTGCAAACAGTCGAGATGTAGATAATCATAGTAAAGTCCACAGGTCCTGTATTCTATAAAATACCTCACATTCCCCCCCCCCATCTTTCCCTCTCCCGTCACAGCCCTATATACCCCACCATACTCTCAGTTCTGCACACACGATATGGCGTAAGTGTCACGTTTGCACATCTATCCCTTGAAACATTGTTTATGTGCGGCAAGATACGACACACGGAAAAGTCATAGAAAGTGTGGTTTGTTATGGCACAACAAATGTCCACCTTCGTATCTCAATGCGTACTCACAACCTTCGGATTATATCTTCCATCCTTTGTCACAGCCAAGTGTATGAGAGACTCGTCTCAGGACCCTATCCCCCCCCGAGTCCACGTTACAAATATGTAGTGAAAAAAAAGATAAATGAAAGAAGACAAAAGGTACTCATGCAGGCTTGATAATTATTACATTCCCTAGTCAAGCAGCAAGACAAACATTATAATTTTTAAGATATGCTTCAATCCACTTATTAGCATAAAATACATAAATCAATTATGCAATCAGTTAAAAACAAAAACACACAAAGACAAGAACATAATACAACATATGGCATCATACCACATCACAATCCCACAACACGCTGGCAGCACACACACCAATACACACACAAGTAATAATGAAAAGAGTTTGAAAAATAAATAAATCAAAAAAGGAAAAAGTTTTCATGACAATAATGAACAATCTGGTGTGGATTTTTAGGTTCTCTTTGCAAAAAGATCTGACTCTGTACACCTGGTTTGGCTATGGAACATTGTGCATGCTTTTGTAAAATTTTTAATTAGCGAAGAACCAAAAAGGTAAAATGATTCGTAACTGCAAACATATGTGATATGCAGGTACACATGTGCTATTTAAAAAAATATCATGTACCTTACAGGCAGTATCCTTCTGATTTGCATTCATGGTGAAACATATAATCAAAATTTCTCTTTTATTGCTGAAAATGTTTTTTACTCAAATAGTGCTTTTGGAGAAGATGGGACAGCACACAATTTGTTGTTCACCTTCGTGCTTTTCCCCACCCCCCACCCCCACCCACCCCCCCCCCCCCCCCCCCCCCCCCCCCCCCCCCCCCCCCCCCCCCCCCCCCCCCCCCCCAGCCCCCCCCGCCCCCCACCCCCCCCCCCCCCCCCCCCCCTCCACCCACACCCCCCCCCCCCCCCCACTCCCCCCCCCCCCCCCCCCCCCCCCCCCCCCCCCCCCCCCCCCCCCCCCCCCCCCCCCCCCCCCCCCCCCACCCCCCCCCCATCCCCCCCCCCCCCCCCACCCCCCCCCCCCCCCCCCCCCCCCACCCCCCCCCCCCCCCCCCCCCCCCCCCCCCTCTTTTTTCCATGATTAAAAAAGAAAATAGGGTCAGTTGAGTAACTTTAACCACAACTTTTGTGGGGTGGTGGGTGGTGGTGGTGGTTTATGAATGTGAGACAAATATGAGAACAACCAGTTACATAAATATGGAATAGGACAACTACAAAGGGAAATTATTCAGTAACAGCAACGTTCATGAAAGAACGATAAACTTTTCAGGCCATTTCCATAGTGACATGACTGTTGAACAGGCTGTCATGCACCAGATGGTTGTGATTCTTTTCACTGCAGAAAGCTAATCCTGGAATTCTTCATACAAAATAAAACACCATCATTCTCTGTCAGGTAAATACACAAACCACCATGCATTTTATAATTTTATCCTTAGAGTTATACCCACAGGTGTTTTTGGCACCAAGAATGTTAAATTTGATTAACTTCTTTTTTTTATTTCTTTCTCAGCAGGTCAACCTTTTCTGCAATCCAAGCTTATTGTGGCTCTTGCCTCTTCCCACATCAGATCTGCACCACCCTTGATGAAATAAATTTATTCACATAAAGTCTATACAAATACTATACTTTGAGATAACCATTTCAGATTTCTGTAAATTAGGTAGAAAAAACAGACATGTACGAAAGAAGGAGCAATATTGATAAGGGATACATCTAATGCACTGAATATATATAGTCTTCATGCTCTTTGGGTAACCTGAAGGCACACACAACACCAAAAAAACTTAAGAAACAACAACAAATGACTCATACCTGCATACATGTCCTCTGAATCTGGTCTTTTCCTGAACTTGCATATTGCAATGTAGGAGGTCACATAAAAGAAGATGAAGAGCAGGAAAAATATCTGAAAATATTAAAACACACATTCAGTTAACCCTACAAACTTCACATTTGTTGTGCTATTCATTAGAATAATACAGTGGTTTTTTTGGGGGGGTATACAGTGTAATGAATCAGTGACACTACATGCTTACAGTTTTTCTTTTATGTACCCAAGTGCACATGCCTTAATTAAGATACCATATAAACCTACTTTCCCCCACCTTCCCATGGGTAATTCAAGCTATGCACCTAGTACCTCCCTTGATTCTCTCTAACTCCACAGAAATTTAGGAATGACAATAAATCTTTATGCCACATGCTACTACCCATTACAGCAATGTGATGAATTGCCATGGAAATACATTCAGCTGTCCACTTTCTCTGACACAGTGACAGGCTAATCTTACAGGGAGATCTATGGAAACCAACAAGGTCATGTGTGGTGACTCAATAGTTGTTACACAGGAAAATTCAGTGTACACTGCCCTGGGTGGCTCAGTGCAAACTCTTTCTCAGTCTCTGTCAATGCCTAAGGTTGGGAGGGGTGGAAAGCTTCACATCTTCTGGCTGAGACTCAATGTAAATGGCATAAAAACCTGTGCACTCTTTGATAGGGGAAAATCAGGTCACAGAATAAACACTGTCAGTGGGCACTTGTGTAGGAAGACATGTTTACCCAGTGCCCTTGCACCAGCACAAGCCTGTCAGCCCAAAACACTGGAATCTGAATGCTGCCATTCACTTCTATCCTACAGCCAGTTTGCAAGGTGCTGAATAAAATTGAGGTAGGAACAAAGACTACAGTGAAATGCTTTTAGAAGGCAATATTAAGTTAAAAGACCCCCACCCCACCTCCACCCCACCCCCACCCACCCCCCACCCCCAGTGCACTGAATTATTTTCCCATGCAGAAAGAAACAGAGAAATGCACGATCCTCCATGCTGGAAACTTAGAGGATACTTTAAAAGATTTAGTGGCATTCAACATCCCAGCCCACTGATTACTTAATTTAGTAATTAAGTTATTAACATGGCTTACTCCCTCCATGAGTAGTAATGCCTTACACATTCTTCCTTATCAAGGAAACTGAAAAGTATCAATACTATAATATGAGTCATCATCCCAAGCATTGACAAGGGAAATGGAAACTTTCCTCATTCTGTCATTGGCTTTCTATTGTGGTTGAGTAGGATAGGAAATGCATGAGGCTTCCTTTGTCACTTTTTGTGTTTGTAACAAAGTTCATTACTGAAATTTGTGTAAAGCTAAATCAGTAGAGTGCTCATTGGGAAATATGATCATATGATGTGTGTGAGCTTTGCAACCTCATAATGACATACTGGACAGGAAGAAATTATGTGGAAAAGCCAGTAATACTATGAAGAATGTTAAAGCCAACACTTTTGCCCAACCTGTAAAACATTGCTCACACCCTTATATATCTATTCCATTGGATTTAAATTTTTGTGAACCAGCATCCATAATACATGTAATAAAAGGACACCATTTTCGATTCCACTTCATTTTACCTGACACATATCAAAGAGGAAATCTAGTAAAATTGAAAAATAATTTTTAAAATTCCATAATAAATACATAACTCCTGACTGCCTTCTGCCACATCATGACTTGTTAACCTCCAACTATGCTATAAATGTATGTGTGTGTGTGTGGGTGTTCGTACCAGCTGCATATCTCCAAATGCAACAATGTGGAGCCGCGTGGTGAATGATTGCATACGTGTCTGTGCTATGTGCTAATGGAGAGCGAATATGAGTCGAGGTACAGATGGTTCGAGAACCCAATGGGCGTTCGGGTGACAAGGCCGAGGGACGAGAAAGAAAGGAACGGGAACTGGATGTGGACGTACGCGTGACATGAGCACGGAGACGGCCCGAGGAGAGACATGGGTGGTGTGGGGGCGCACGATCCCTCCCCCCCTGCGCCACCCCCCAGCCGCTCTATTCCCCGCTCGGGACCCTACCTCGCCCCCCCCCCCTCGGCCCCACCCGACCCCCTTGTGCACAACCAAAAATCCCTTCTCACCTCCTTGTTGGCGCGGGCCGGGCGGCGGCTGGAGTCAGGCTCCCTGCGCGCTCCGTGTGGCTTTACTTGGTTGCGCTACCTTTCCTCTTCTCGTTACTGGTTCCTCTAGCATGTGCATTTTTTGTGTGGGGCGCTGTTATGGGGTTGGTTGTCTTATGGCTTGCTGTGGTGTGATCTGGTGATGATACTTGCATGTGTGTATGTATGACTGGTGTTGTTGTGTGCTAGTGTTAGACATGTAAGTAGCACGTCATGACGGCCGCTATAAATGGACGAAATCGCCTTACGAAAGTGTTCAATCTTATACCAGCACTCCGCCCTCCTCCGTAAACAACTTGCTCTGAAGTGGTCCGGGTAGAATTCCCCCAAAGTTATGAATTTAAAGTGACACGCGGAAGCACACCCACAAGTATCTGTACGATTAATGCAGGCTATAATGATTAAGTATTATAGCTCTCAGATTGCGAATGATGAAATCGTAAAAAGCTGATTGACTAAAAACGGTAAGCTAAAAGCCACCTGGCGCTTAGTGTGGAACTGAATATTGTATGACCAGCCACGACACCAAAACCAAGTGACCCATACAGTCGCGCCCAGCGCCACTTATATTGCAGCTAAAACGATCTATTCGTTCCCTACCACGCAAAAAAGGCTAGCGAGGGTCACTCTAGGGGTGGATTATGTAACGTTTATTGATTTAGCCAAAAATAGATTCTACATGAGTTACAAAACTATCAATGCCAGTAAGGAAAAACATTTTGCAAGAATTAGTGCAGTGTTTGATTAGGGTAAAAGAAACCAGACTTCTTTGATTACACGTATGTTTCACAAAAGCATCCAGTAATTTTAGCGTCTAATCGGCCCACCTCCCATTTTAGTCCCGCAATACACAACCACCCCTAAACCCTATATGCCAAGCAACACCATGCATTCATTGTTCATATACCTAAGACCACGCTTCGAGCATAGGAAATGCCCCCTCTCTCTGCGTTCCCGTCCTAGTGGGTGTCGGACAATGAAAAGAATAAGATCAGCTAATTTTTGGAAAACGATCTGTAGTGCAAAATACCGTTGCCCTAAAGAGTAGTCTTAAACCCGTCTGAAAGCCAGCAGTAAATCTCTCGCGCACCCGCACTTTTATTTCAAAATGACCGCCTCTTCCAAGCTACACCGCCCTAACTTGCACAATGCCTGTTCTTTGTAACTAAACTAATTTAATTAAACTACATCCTGTTCAATCGTTATATCAAAAACAAACAGAAATATCGAATGCACGAATATCAAAATTGTATTACCTAAACCCCCATTTATGTCCAAAAATCGCCGAAATTAAAGCACTAGTTTGTCGGCGAGCACTAAGGTCACCATTTGAAAAACCCCTTGAGCCGTATAAAGCGTTCCGAAGGTATAAACTGGGCGCCGCCCAAACATGGCTCGGCTGCTATAGCACGTGAGGGAAGATGGGCGACACACGAAATTCGCATGAATGATGAGTGCGGCAAAAGCACGCAACAGGTAGTTAGTTGACGAGCCGTTTCATCGTCTTTCACGTTTGTCGATTCTATACAACGAACTACACGATGGATCAGCAATAGATTAAAAAGACAAAATAGGTACAAGAGCCTGATAAAAAGCATAAGATACGCAAGGCAACAGGAGACCTTCAATAGTGGCTACACTTCACGACAGTAGACGCGAGCCATACTAGTCGTCAGCTTCAGTTCCAGATTCAGCTAATCTTAACCCTGAGAAGATGGGTATACGTGTTGAGCCAGCGCCAAAACAACACAATGAAGACTTTCGCGAGCAAATCTCCTCACCATCCATCGTCACTACTCTAATGTAGGCTCGCTGCGTGGAGTCAGCACCAAAAGCAAGACCCTCATTTGGTCACCACTTCTTGAGTGCTGTCTTCCCCACTATCTCTTCCTCTGCTTCTGGTCCTCTCCTTACACACCTGGGCACCTGGTACAGAGTAAAGACACTGAAAGAATGCAATCACTACGTAGGCCTAACCCGAATAACTTTTAGGGAGACATCATCGTCAATTCCGTTCTGGAAACACCTATAGCTTACATCCATCAAAAAACAGATACGACGCAAAAACAAGTGAAATCATGGCTATATATTGTCTCAAGAGGTGATGCTGATGATTAACATATAACCATTTTGCAGGTGCCCAAATACGACCATTTACACGCTAGATGATCACAATGAGATCATGTCCTAAAATTAGTTCACCATGTCGTCACAAACACAAAGAGTTTACCAGTGCTAATATTGCTTATTTAAATTAGATTGGAGGAAAAATCCGGAGGAAAAAAACCCCGACAGTTACGAGATGGAGTGCAATCTACTTCAATTAAATCACTGCACGATTTGAAATGACGATCAGAAAGTCTGAGCCCACCTAACTCAATTGAAAAGAGATATACTATGAGGCCGAGGTTAATGAACAATAAAGTTTTATAATGATACAAGTTGTTCATGTATTTTTCTATACATCTATTTAATAGGGCTAACTTGAGAACCTCATCATTCTCTCAACTCACAATATATCTCTCTCTCTACTACTAACTATCTACATCCCTCCTCAGCCATCACTCGCTGTCTTCCTCCTTCTCTCTCTCTACCGCACTCTACTCACTACTCACTCTACACACCCATCTCCCTCGATCCATAGTATCTGTTCATCACTGATATGCTCAGTCTAAGTAACGGCCCATCCGTACAGTCCTCCTCGTGAGTGTGTGTGTGGCATGTGAGGACAATTGATAATGGCCCATTCCGTGCAATACTGTGGTGTCGTACACGCATGTGTTGCACGTGGTGTCGATGTGTGATGGTAGTGGTGTGTATCGGCACGTTAACTGTCTGAAACATCGCCTAAGGACTGACGTCTCGCAGCCCTGATCATCCTGCCATTACTTCCTGCTGCATGTTCGTCTCGTCGCCCTCGACCTCACCCTCCTCCCTCCCCCCCCATCCATCTACTCTCCTCTCCTTCTACCTGCCCTCTGTGCCTGCCCTCCACGCTATCGTCTCTTCTCCGGCTCTCTCAATACCACAACCACTCTCTCTCTCTGCCTGCAGCGCCCTCGTTCGTGGCCTGCCCTCATGCAACTACCACCCTCTCCTCAATCTCTCGCGCCAATCCCGTCCTCTAAACCTAGACCCTCACTACACATGATGCAGACCAGTGCCCCATCTGAACATGCATTCTTACTTGTCATGATCTTGTACTTCGTTTCGAGAGGTTTGGACCAAGAAGAAGGAACCATAGACTTAGCCACCTCGTGTGTCACCTATTGACGAGCCAAGAGTAATGGCTGGCCGTCCCGCCCAGACATTGGCTAGTAGGGTCACTGATTTGGATAATAGGGTGGCCCACTATTTCCATACTTCTGCTGGTCTCCCTAGAGGAAAAAACCGAGCCCCCGTCATCACTTCGCAATGCCCGCATTTTTTGGAGGTCCCCCCTTCCCGAGGTCGCTGGTGTTGTTTTATTTTACCCCTCTTCAAACACCCCCCCCTTTCTAATTCGTCGCACGCCTTACTGCAAATGTTTCCACACCTTCCTTTCTCTTTACCGATCTTTTTCGGTTTTGAGGTTACGTGCCAGTATGACTGTCTTTTACGCCTGTACTCGGGTCCAACCCACATCTTTAACTTAATCCTAGCATTCCCCTTCGACGTCTCACGCTATTGGTTTATTTTTGTCCAACAAACGCATTTTATTTCGCAAATATCCCTCATTCTAAACCGCTGCCAATCACCCCTTACTTACTGCGCCAAACCCGTTTAGGCTTTCCTCACCTACTGCAATAAATAAGCCGTCCCTTGCACCTTGGCAAATCTCCCTCTACCGCCTTGTTGCGGGACGGCGTGTTGTAAAATACCCATTTTCAACCCTGCAAGATCCCCTGTTTATTCCCCTTCACCTAGCGTGCCCAATTCCCTGCACAGATGGGCCTATTTAGCTGTGAAAACTTAATCAATAAATAAAAACAAAAACAATACAAAACCCCAGCACACCAAAGCAAAAGAAGAAAACCACCCACACCGCAGAGCCCTTTCGCGAACATGACCAGATCGAACAAGCTGATCACCTGCCAAACCCTCCCTCTCACCCTCGTACAAGTATCCCACTTCACCTGGCCACGAACTCGTGCGCAACCCCCTCAAGTCCGTCACCATGACAATCCCTTCTACCTTTTCATTTACTAAGGTGCGATCCTCCCAATCACACCCATTCGGCTGCGGGGCTAACACCTTCAATGCCGCTCCCGTTTATCTTTTATCTGGCGACTATGGCTATAGCCGCTTCTATCGCACAGTCCTCCGTTACTGTGCAAGTGTCCCCTTTAACCTAAGCCGCCTTTCTATGTTGGTCTTGACTCGGTCTAATTACTTGAGAATGAGTCGGTATGCTTAAAGATAGTCCTCGATGTGTTTCACCGCTGCCCAATACCCAAATCCGCAGGTTCCGAAACCTCAATACTCGCTGTAGACAAAAAGTAGCATCCCTCGTTCTTTTCATTATCCTTCCGGACCATTTCACTCAAACAGGGTCAAAGAATCAGATAAGCGAGCCTTCCTGCCTTGTGTCTCCACTGTTATCGCAGGACGAAATGTCTTTATCGGCTGGGCCCCACTAGCTCGATTTACAAAACTGTCCTTTGTGGCCCTCTGTCATTGCGCTACGTTATCTGGTGAGCTTGATAAGGTATAGTAACCCCATGGAGTCCCCCCTAATTATGAAAAGGTCTTTTGCTACATATCTATTAATTTCCATATGTATTCTTTCTCAATTGTTGTAGCCGTGTTGTGTTTCTGGTTTCCGTGGTAAAAAATCTGTCTGTTTTGCCTGCACAATGCTCACCTCCCGTGCAGTGAGCTGACTCGATCAAGTTCGTAAAAAGAACAGACCGAAGATGAAAGATAAGGTGCAAATCCACCGCCTGTTGAATGGACTAGGGCGAGAGGGCCCGTGTTGATGTAGTGTTGAGACTCTAGAATGATGATTTCATACATAGGGTTGCTTTTTCTCCGACTTTTGTTTAGAGGTAGAGGATATTGGGGTTTCGGGCGAGTAGGTGCTAATTCGCAAAGCGAGTGCCACAATCCACAAATGAGCAACAGATGTGTATCTACAGGATGAAAGTTGGGCCCGAAGCGACATCGTAGCAAAGATAGATCTAAGTGAGGAAATTCTCATAGCAACCACGCAGGCCGCTTTCGATGTCGGACTTCTAAAGTTGCGGGGTGATAGACAGATGAAGGCATTTCGGGCGAAAAATAGACACTATGTTGCATGTTATGGAGGGATTGGATTTTAGATAAGTGACAAATATGGAGAGGGTAACATGTAAAATGGGTTTAGTTTCTTAGGGGGTTACACATGAACGGTCACAAATGATATTATTATGTAAAAATTTATGCAACAAACTATAATTAACTACTTCTTATTTTTCAATACAAAAAAGTCCTTAGCCACGTCTGAGGACTTATGCGTCCAGTTATCCTGCCTGCCCCCCTCTCCCTTCACCCCCTTCCCCCTTCCCTCCCCCTTTTTCCCCTCCCCTCTTCCTTTTTCCTCTCCCCTCTCTCCCACCCCCCCGCTTGCTTTTCCCGTATTCACCCACCCCTTTTTGTTTAATTACTCCTTTCTTTTCCTTTTATTCCTTCCCACCTTCCCCCCCCCCTATTCCCTCTATTTTCATGGGAGACTTATTTCAACCCCTCCAGATCTGCTGCGCTTACTTCTGACAAAACCACATAATATCACAAGGATGTTGTAGATTTATACTGTAGCGACCTTGGTTTTTTTTTTTTATTCATCGTTTTCTCTCATTACTCTATCTGGTTTACCATGACTGTACGAGATGAACCTCCTTTCGTTATTAACGCTAAGTTATTTCGTCAACGCTGATATCCCAAACCTTCTGTATCACCCGATGCCCAGGCACAGCAATTGGCAGCACGCAAAATCCACGCCGGGTTCTTTCCACATCTGACCCTCTATAACGGAATTGTATGGTGACAGGGAGAGGTACGCACTGTTTGGTGGCTGTCGTCAGTAGGAGACTTTGGCGGTGGAGGCGGCAGAGGGTCGCAATATTCCCTTGTTAGTGTTTTGCATCCCTGGTGTCACCGGTTTGGGATCGTGTCAGTGGGCGTGATTGACATGCTTGCGTTCATTAATGTTCTCCCCCGTGATATTTGTTGGCGCGCCTGCGGCGTTCGCGCTGTTTGTGTATGTTGCCCAATACGACGCCGTAGCTTGCCTGCGTCGCTGGCAACCGTGCTTTGTCCTTTCCATGACTGGCTCGGTGCTCTGTGCTCGACATGTGGGATGTATCGCTGTAGTGTGAAAGCGACGTGCTGTTAAACTGAGTTAGTTAAGTCTGGCGTGCTGTCCGTGCGTGTCTTGACGTGCGTGCCCCGTCGCGTGTGAGTCGCGTGTCGGTGAGCGTAAGCTCACCTGTCAGATAGCAGATCCGTGCCAGTGCTGCGATTGCTAGCTACGCCTCAGGTGGCGTGCGTGCCGTACCGTGACCGTGACGGTGCCCGTCGTCGGTATGTCGTTACTTCGTTCCGCTTTCGTCCGCCCGTAGGTTGTCATACACCTGACAATCTGCAACATCGCTTATACGTCCTGGCGAACCCTCCCTCCACAATTGTTGGTATCCCCATTGTGTTTCAGTTGTGTAGTTATGCTTGCTGCTGTTTACATTGTTGCTACTTGCATATTGACCCTCTGCTGTGCGAATCTGCGCTCCGTATCGCTCCAGACGCAGTAAACAACCCAAAAACCAGGATTTGTTGCTAACCCTGTTGTGGGTTTCGGTACCAATTGACCTTGCTTTACAGCCTTTATTGTTTAAGTTTGAGCGAACCATTCAATAAAGATCTAAACAGCGAACAGCAAACCTTGATCCAAAAGTTCACCTCTGGCCCACCCGGCTAAAGGTAAAACCACCGGCACATCCATTTGTACAAGTTGCACTCGTCTCTGCAAACACGCACAACTTTAATTAAATGTCATGTGCGTGGAAAAGCATGACCGTGATGATGAAGTGCACTTACCCATGTGAGTGCATTAAGTGTGTATATGTAGTGACGTGTGTTCAATATGAGGCCTTCGTCTCCGTTGGTTCGCCGCGCTGCATGCACAGCATTTTGCAGAAAAAATGATCCAACAAGTCTGTGAAGAAGAGCTCTGTGAGACTAAGACGTGCTGCAGTCACACATAAAGGGCTGATGGGGGGTACGACCAAGGGGTGCGCAAGACAACCCGGCCTTCCA
>JAWQFJ010000665.1:75000-76308 GCA_034096865.1 Theodoxus fluviatilis | reverse complement strand
AGCTGGGAAAAGGGGAGGAAGGGAAGAGAGAATGAGAGTAAGAGGGTGGGTGGGAGAGAGATCGAGAGAGATCGAGAGAGAGAGAGAGAGACAGAGAGAGAGAGAGAGAGAGAGAGACAGAGAGACAGAGAGAGAGAGACAGAGAGAGAGTGAGAGTAGCCATAAGTACTGATCAAAAGATCAGATAAAGGCCTCGCAGCCTAAGACATCTGAGGACATATAGATCTATCTATCTAAATTAATTCTCCTATAAACTGTCCTCGCAAATGACGTCACGTTATTGATGACGTCGCACATGTTGGAATTTCGCCATTCCTCCCCAGGTGTTTCGAAATTATTCTCCTGGCATATAGGATCGAAATTGTACTTGCAAATGACGTCATGCTATTAATGACGTCAAATTTGGCTTTGCCGTCAAATGTCATTTCAAACATTTTTAGACCGGTAATTTCGAGAATACGACCTTAAAAAACCCACTTTCTCTTCAAGCCTCGATTCTGAAAATTTGATACATTCAATCGGACCTAACTTCCAGTTAGTGTGCAAAATCTCAAGGAAATCCGTCCAGTAGTTTTTGAGATATAAGCCGTGGAGACGGGACAGACAGACAGACACACACACACACAGACAGACAGACTAATAAAGTCTGTAGGACCTCCAGTAAACCTGGAGGGATAAAGTCTGTAGGACCTCCAGTAAACCTGGAGGGATAAAAGCAGCATGTTCTGTTAGCCAAGTCTGGCTCAGAAAGAGTGCATTTCATTCTATTAGCTGAACATTATCTGAGTGTGTAACGCATTTGCCTGCGTCATCATTGTTTGACGTCATCAACCTTGTAATGCAAAAGAGACAACATTCTCTTTATGGTTGTAGTTCTCAAACGAGAAATCAGATAACCTCCCAAATTTACTACTTTCTTTCTTGGGAAAAACCCTAAACTTCCATTCAATTTCATCAGAAACCAACGTTAACTTCTGCGTCATTTGGCTAAAGAACAATCCGATTAAAGAACCGAGGGTAAACATTACCTCTTTGGCGGAAATATTAACAGATAACCTCCAAAATTTAATGGGTTGTGCCTTGAATGAAACCCCAGCCTTCCACCAAATTTAATCAGAATCCGTTTCAAATGCTTTGAGTTATTTTTGCCGAATAACTCACAAAGCGAGGGTGACACATATTTTCCTTGTCGGATGTAAAAACACGCGCATAGTTCACCAAACACATTCCATCATTACGGTTCATCACTCGCGTACCACCCTTGTTATCCCCTACAAAGACAATGGGGGTCGGGGAGAGGAGAAGGTT
>JAWQFJ010000665.1:52500-70000 GCA_034096865.1 Theodoxus fluviatilis | reverse complement strand
AGAGAGAGAGAGAGAGAGAGAGAGAGAGAGAGAGATATTATATAGATCTACATAAAGGTTTTACAGAATGGAGGCTACATAAGTAAACCTGGAATTTGTTCCTCGAAATTTCTGAATGAGTTTGAATAATTGATGCAAGTACATTTTTTAAAATTTCGTCTGCTTGAGGTCTTCATGTTGTGTATTGGTGTTTGCTCACGTGTGCAAATGTGCAGGCACATGCGAAAATGCATGCTTTTCGCACTTAAACTCCTTGTGAGCTATTCTATAATCCTGTGACAAAGTGTACTCCTAAAATCACAGTCACCGATTTACCCCCAAAACTTATTTTCAGGGGAAAGTATTTCCCGGTAACCGTCTTCCTGCAGAAGGGAACCGAGATTCCTTGGTCATCATCTCCGGCACTCGTCATTTAATTAATCTCCTCGCCACCGTTTAGCTTTCGCAGTTACTTTCGCTGATGATATTTACCTCCATATACTTGTGTCGAAGCCGCCTTACGCGCCTCACGCCCGTCGTTTCGCAACCTCATGGAGCAAGGAGGGACTGAGCATGGACGAGGACTTTGCGCCTCGGCCAATAGCAGCGTGTGCCATCTCCCAGTCTGGGATCGATGCTGTTTTACAATAGAGCGCCGTGTTTACCCACGGGAGATGGCCACAAACTTGCCTCCCTCGATCAGGACGCTCCTGTCTGTGTACACCCCAAAGGAACAGCCGCAATCTCTCTTCGTCCAAAGACATTGCTTCTACAAACAAAGAATGGCGATTTGTCAATCGCCGTGTTTGGCCCCTCTTCTCCCAGACATAAAAGATCTGACGGTCGAACTAGAAGCGACCATTCATTTCCAGAAGAGAATCTCCCGGGCTTCTCCCGCTAATAGCACCCTCCTCTCCACTCCTTGTCTTTGGAGGGGTTTTTATCACGGCAGTTCGCCATTGATTTTCCTTCCGGTGACAAATTGATTCTTGAGTCGAGTTTTGGCGGACCTGCGGAATTCTCTAGCCTTGCCTTTGAAGCTGTCTTCCAGCCACACCCCGTAGGATTTCCCCTGACCAATGTGGGCCTGCTTCGTAACTCCATGTCGTATTGAGCATCATCTATTCCGAGCCCCAGATAATGCGAAAGAATTTTCTGCTAGTGTTCGGACGATGTTCAAGGGGTGCTCCAGTAAACCCTTAAACGTGTGAGCTTTCAAAAATATATTTTTCATATTCCGCACACCAACCATGACCTCACGATATCACTCTTCTTCACCAAAAGCCGCAAGCCTACAAAAACTGAACATCGGCGCTCCTTCAGATGTGGCTATGAGGAAAACCCATGCGTTATTGATTAGTGTAGCAGATTAGAAAGTCACAGCTCTGTGAAAACCGCTGTTGGAGCCAAAAATGCAAAAATGTACTGCCCTTATTCTAAGGTAGTGACATTTTTCGGGTGAACGGTACTTCTCAGATAAACATTCTTTTGAACATTGTCTGTGGGTTCCAGATGAGAAATTTGGTTTGTAATGCTAGAGTCGCCTTATGTCTAACGTGCGTGCTGATTATTAATACCGTATTCAATATAAATATTATCGTGATTACCACAAATAAGTGCCTCGATTCCAGAGCGGGCAATATATGAAATAACTTTTGACAAAATCGCTCACTTTCGGCTGGGGCAATTAATAATTTAAACCCTGGTAAAGGAGGACACGGGAAAATGTGAGGTAAGATGTCAATGGAGAGAAAGAGAGAGAGAGAGAGAGAGAGAGAGAGAGAGAGAGAGAGAGAGAGAGAGAGAGAGAGAGAGAGGGAGGGAGGGAGAGAGAGAGAGAGAGAGAGAGAGAGAGAGAGAGAGAGAGAGAGGGAGGGAGGGAGAGAGAGAGAGAGAGAGAGAGAGAGAGAGAGAGAGAGAGAGAGAGAGAGAGATGAACGATTGAGACCAATGGTAAGTAGATTATTAACGGTATTAAGAAAGAAAAGGCTTCACGTGAAATAATTCTACATTAACTACATGTAAAACTGTCGTCTCTGTGTTTTGCTGTGAACTTACAGAGATCATTTTCAACCGGATGTCCGAAGCACTTCCATCAGAATGGTGGACAAAAACGGCGGGAAATTATCAGTGGGTTTTTTTACCATTCCAAGAGCTTTGACAACGATAAGCAACAGTTTAACCAGCAATTACGCACACTTTCAGGAGTGAGGAAAGCCTGACACATTCATGTTGTTTAGGCTGTGACACACTGAGAGACAGTAACACGTTCTTTCGCAAACGAGCAGTTGTATTAACGACATTTTCCCCCCTTCTGTATACGGTGTATGTTACATGATTTATAAATGTTCTAAGTTCTTGCTGATTCACCGATGCAATTTTGTCAGTCAACCAATGAGAATGCCCCATACTCCTGTGTCATAATCGTCGTTGTCCTTACCCCCCACACCCTCCTCCTCCTCCTCCTCTTTTTCCTCCTCTTTCTCCTCTTTTTCCTCTTCCTCCTCCACCTCCTTCTCCTCCTCTTTTTCCTCCTCCTCCTCCTCCTCTTTTTCCTCCTCCTCCTCCTCCTCTGTTTCCTCCTCCTCCTCCTCCTCCTCCTCCTCCTCCTCCTCCTCCTCCTCCTCCTCCTACCCCCTCCTCCTACCCCCTCCCCCTACCCCCTCCCCCTCCCACTCCCTCCTCCTCTCTCTTCCTCCTTCCTCCTCTTCCCTCCTTCTCCCTCCTCCTCCCTCCTCCTCCTCCTCCTCCCCTCCTTTTCCCCTCCTCCTCCCCTCCTTCTCCCCTCCTCCTCCCTCTTCCTCCCTCCTCCTCCACTCCGCTCCTCCCCTCCTCCTCCTCCTCCTCTCCTCATCCTCCTGCCTCCCTCCTCCTCCTCCTCTTCCTCCTCCTCCTTCTTCTCCTCCTCCTCCTCCTCTTCTCCTCCTCCTCCTCCTCCTCCTCTTCTCCTCCTCCTCCTCCCTTCCTTCTCTCCTCACTTCTCCTCCTCCTCCTCCTCCTCCTCCTCCTCCTCCTCCTCCTCCTCTTCTTCTTCTTTTTTTTGTTTCTCTTCCTCCTCCTCGTTTATCTGCTCCTTTTCCTCTCTTCTTCCTTCTGTAGTAGAAAATTGGAGGTCACCAATGTGTGTTTTTCGCGGCAATTGCCGAAAGACTCAAATATCCATGTACATGTATGATGGTAGGTGTAGTGCAATGAAGTGAGACACGTTTCGCCGTCAGCAAACACGGTAGAAACTGTATCGGTGAAACATAAATATTTCTGCATAAGGGAGGCAGGAGGAGCGTGTTTCTATCTGGCCAAGTGCGACAGCCATTAACGACCGACTGGAATTGCACTGTAAACCCCCACCATCTTCCAGCCTCGCTTTGGTCGAAGGCAGACAAATTCTGCCTCCGTAATTGCTTCCATAACGAGAAATACATTTGGAAATGGCTGTCTGGTCTCCAGCTGGGTTTAATGCCGAAAGACCCATTGAGTGTGTAGGTCTCTCACCTCATGCAATCCAAGATTTCGAAGATGTTAAGAAAATCTACAAAAGTTGTCACATACGGGTTCAACGAAATCATTTCCTCAGTGCGTTTGTGAATTCGTTGTATTGTATTGCGTTGTGGTGTAAAGCGTTGTGTCGTGTTGTGTTGTACTGTACATGTATTGCGTTGTGGTGTAGAGCGTTGTGTCGTGTTGTGTTGTACTGTACATGTATTGCGTTGTGGTGTAAAGCGTTGTGTCGTGTTGTGTTGTACCCTACATGTATTGCGTTGTGGTGTAAAGCGTTGTGTCGTGTTGTGTTGTACTGTACATGTATTGCGATGTGTTGCATTGTATTATATCGATGTTTTGTGTTGTTTTGTGTTGTGTCGCATTTTTGGTGCTGTAGTGCATTGGAATGAAGTGTACTTACTGTACTGCACATGTATTTCACTGTGCTGTATTTTATTGTGTTGTATTGTGTTTTGTTTGTAGTACTGTATTGTATCGTACTGTTTTGTGTTATGACTTGTTGTAAGGTATTGATTGGCACTACATGGTATGCCTTCAACTGTATCAATGGGCTTTATAGTCTCATTGTGCACTGTATTGTTTTACATTGCACTGTATACACTGCACTGTTTGTTATCAAACACCTAACACTGTGCTTGCAATTGGAGTCTGTATCTGTGTCCCGTACCGCGTTTGCATTTGTGACCGCGTTGCATTTGACTATTTTGTAGTATATTGCACTATATTTCATTGTTGTGTCCTGTATTGTATTGTCTGTATTGCGTTTTGGAATCGTTTTGTAGTGTTTCCTTTATTGTACTGTACTGTATTGTTATGTGTGTTATGTTTATTGTATTATCATCTATTGCGTTGTGTTGTATTTATTGTATTTGTTGCAGTGCTATATTGTGTTGTATTGCAGTGCATTATACTATAGTGTATACTAATTCATTGTATCGTGTTGCTTAGTGCTGTTTTGTATTGCATTGCTTCGTATTGCACCGCATCGTATTTCATTGCCTTGCATTGGATCTGAGTGCATTGAAGTGTAGTGTGCCGTGGTGTTGTGTTGTGCAGTGTATTGTGGTATGTTGTATTGTGTTGTGTTTCACGCCTTACCAATTGATTTTACACTTCACTGTTTTGCAAGACAGTACAGTACACAGTACACAGTACACAGTACACAGTAATTTATTGCGCCAAGTGACATCATTTAAAAAACGAGCACGAGGAAAACTAAGTGATGAAGGCTAAAAAAGAAACAAAACAAAAAGCCAAACACACGCATCGCTTACACACCCTAACACGCCGTTTATGCAAAAAACATGGACATTTCCCGATGTACCTCACTCACGCAGCTGCACACAGACAAGAGATAAGACTGCACCTGAAACCAAAGGATTAACTGGTAAATGGGGCAATATACAATGAACAATTAAAGTTACTATTTAAGAACTGTTGACAAAAGAGGAACAAACTAAGATGATACACCCACCCACCCACCCCCCTTTTAAGTGACAATAAATAATACATATGAACAGAGACAAGACCACTAAGACGTACCCCCCCACCCCCCCACCCCCATCCCACCCCCCGTCACCACACAAAAGAATACAATAGAACAATACAAAAACAACCCTGCGCAACTACAAGAAGACCAACCCTTCCCCACCCCCACCCCCTCCCCCACCCCTCCCCCCACCCCCAACCACACTCAGAAGCAGTCCATATAACCCAGAGGAAGCACAAAAGAGAAAGTGGCACTGTCATAGATGTGGAGAAGTGTGTGCGCACCGCCGACAGGATCAGCGGCGGCAAAGCTGCCTGGGGAGGTTCTGGACAGCGTTGAGCTCCGTCACCGCCGTGGGAAAGAACGAGTTCTGAAAACGGCATGTGCGCGTTTTGAGGGACCTGAAACGACGGCCAGAGGGAAGGAGCTGGAAGAGGGAGCAAGCAGGGTGGGAGGGGTCCGCCACAATCTTACGGGACTTGCGCACTATGCGCTGGGCGTAGATAGAGGCTAGGGAGGGCAGATCACGGCCAATGATCCTGCCAGCAGCGTGCACGACACGCTCCAGCTTGTCTTTCTGCTGTTGAGTGGCCCCTCCGAACCACACACAGATGGAGAAGGTAAGAACACTTTCCACCACAGCACGGTAGAACTGGAGCATGATCTCCGGAGACAGTCCAAACTTCTTGAGCTGCCTCAGGAAGTACAGCCGCTGCTGGGCACTCTTATGGATGCCGTCAATGTTGTTGCCCCAACTGAGGTCGGAGGAGATGAGCGTGCCGAGGAACTTGAAACAGTCCACGATCTCAATGGCCTGGCCGCCGATCATCAGTGGAACGATGGGGGTGGGATTCTTCCTCAGGTCGACGATCATCTCCTGGGTCTTGGTGGTGTTCAGCTCAAGACTGTTCTCACCACACCACGACACCAAGCAGTCGACTTCCCGGCAATGGAAGGGCGGAGCCACGTTTCAGTGAAGCAGAAGACAGAACATTCAGCAAAGTTGCGTTGAGTTTTCAGTAGATACAGAAATTCATCTCTTTTGTTGTCAAGGGAGTTTACATTGGAGAGGAAGATGCAAGGGAGAGGAGGACGGTTAGAGCGTTGCCTGAAGCGTACCAGTAATCCAGCACGCTTGCCTCTCCTGCGTCGAGGTCCACGCCGGCGACGCGCAGATGAAAAAGCACGTGCGCCCGCAGTTGAATCGCCGTGAGTTTTTGAATCGCCGTGTGTTTTCCGAGCCTCATCAGGCCAAACCAAGAGGTTAGGTACGTACTTGCAATCTAAGTTGTCACGGATGCGAAGAAGATCATCTCTGCTATATACATGCAAACTTTTAGCTCTCTCGATCACCATACAAACGACGTACAGACCAAACAAAAGAGCCATCATCTTGTCGCCCTGACCAACCGGCGCCATCTTACCTGGTAGCGCATCACGCCTCCCACCACTGGTCCAGAAACCCCAGGACAGCCACCAAGCCGCTGCTCAGTGAAGCATGAGGACATCCCATCCCTGGCAGGAGGGTGGACCAATCACAGAGATTAGAACGGCGTCCCCATTAACGCCTCCAAGCCTTTGTTTCACGCCACTCTGCCCTCGGTGAAGGTCGAGGAGGCCTGGTAAATTTGCTTGGGCAAAGGTCAAAGGCGGGGACATCTCGTCCAGGCAAACGTCATTGAAAGTGACTGAGGGAGCCACCGGCTTCCCTTTCATTTGCATTTAAATTGTCGTCTGCTTGATCGAAAGGGCAGGGGCCACTGTGGAAAGAGACATTTCTGCCGTCATCTTGGACTCCGAGATAGATGCAATGGCGATATACGCCCTTGGCTAAAGTGAAAAAAAGTGTAGATTGTCAATAATGACTATCTAATGACCATCGGATGGCAATGACGTGGATGTAGTTTGGGACAAGGAAGGGCATGGAGAGCGTAACGAAGAAAAAACTGTGACGGTGGATATGAAGAAATATATATACAAGTACTGGAGAATATCTCTCTCACTCTCTCTCTCTCTCTCTCTCTCTCTCTCTCTCTCTCTCTTACTCTCTCTCTCTCTCTCTCTCTCTCTCTCTCTCTCTCTCTCTCTTAGTTACATATAATTCCAGGGTAGATGTTTTTTATATATTAGAAATGTTCTTCCATCTTTTGCCGTTTACTTCACTTTCTCTCTCCTCTGTCTCTAACTAATGATTTGTTTTCTCTCGATCTTTCTTTTGTTATTACTCTCGTCTGCAAGCTCTTTTCCCATCTCTTCCATACTCTGTGTCTCTATCTTATTTATTTTCTCTCTGTTTCTCTTTCTCTCTGTATATATATATATATATATATATATATATATATATATATATATATATATATATATATATATGCCTGTCCGTCCATCTGTTTGTATGTCCGACTCTCCATCGGTACATTCATCGGTCCTTCATCCCTCCGTCCATCCGTCTCTGACTCTCTCTCTCTTCTCTCTCTCTCTCTCTCTCTCTCTCTCTCTCTCTCTCTCACACACACACACACACATTCCCTCTCCCTATCTCTCATTCACTCTCGTTCTCTCACTCTTTCATTCTTTCTCTCTCTCTTTTTCTCTCTCGTTTTCTCTGTCTATCTTCCTTTATCTCTCCCCCTCTATCTCTCTCATTCTCATTATATCTCTCTTTTTATCACACTCTCTTTCATTTTCTCTTTTTCATTCTTGTTTCAGTTTTCTCTCATTCTCTTTCATTTCGTTCTCTCATTTTCTCTCTTTCATTTTCTCTCTTTCATTCTCTTTCATTTTTTCTCTCTCATTCTCTTTCATTTTCTCTGCCTCATTCTTTCATTTTTCTCTCACATTCTCTCTCTCTCTCTTTCTCTCTCTCTCTCCCTCCCTCCCTCCCTCTCTCTCTTTCTCTCTCCCTCTCTCTCTCTCTCTCTCTCTCCTTCCTGGCAGAAAGATGGTTTTCTCCTTACAAACGGAGCATGAGGTGACAATAGAAGCGATGAAATGGGTGACTGGGCAGCAGCAGGCAGTCTTTCCTTCTGGCACGAAGCTTCCCTGACGCCACGGGATGAGACTGGCCAAAATGGATCTCAAGCAGAAAGGCAGTGTGCTGTGGGCATGATTTGAAGTCTCTACACTATTGAGGTCACTGGAAAGTACAGCCAGCAAAAGTCCTAACTGGGTTAAGAAGATAGGCTGACCCTATGTGAGAAGAAAGTTTTTTAAATGTTGTTCTATATGGCTTTCAGAGAGAGAGAGAGAGAGAGAGAGAGAAAGAGAGAGAAAGAGAGAGAGGAGACACAGAAAGAGGAGACAGAGAAAGACAGAGAGAGAGACAGAGAGAGAGACACAGAGAGAGAGACAGAGAGAGAGACAGAGAGAGAGACAGAGAGACAGAGTGAGAGAGACACAGAGAGAGACAAAGCGAGAGAGAGAGACAGAGAGATAGAAAGAGAAAGATACAGAGAAACACAGAGAGAGAGACACAGAGAGACAGAAAGACAGAGAGAGAGAAAGAGGGGGAGAAAGAGAGAGATAGACAGAGAGAGACAGAGAGACAGAGCAACGTTAAGCAAAAACGTAGTGTTTGGAACAACATAGGTAACTCGCAGATGAACAGGGGCACAAGCGAAAATAGCAGAAGACGCAATAAACGCTGAAGCCAGGAACAATACCTGTCGGAGGGGCATGAGAAAGAAAAAAAGACATAGCATCATAGAGAAGCACCGACAAAACACAGTCGGAACATGAGAGAAGCAAGCAGTTATGCAAAAGCAGCAAAAAAGGTAGCACAAAGAACTTATATAGGCGGAGATAATCAGAAACAGAAGGAAAAATCAAGGCAGAAATAGCAAGAACATTTACTGATCAAATCTTGAGAAAGAAACTCTAACAGATAGCTGTGG
The DNA here is from genome assembly GCA_034096865.1 of Theodoxus fluviatilis. NCBI lineage: Eukaryota > Metazoa > Mollusca > Gastropoda > Cycloneritida > Neritidae > Theodoxus > Theodoxus fluviatilis. Next base: position 61,141 of record JAWQFJ010000665.1, on the reverse strand, counting down.
CAGAGTGCAGACGGAACCGAAAATAAATCTAACAGAACTATAAGAAAGAAGGAGCAAAGGACGAGTTTGCAGCAGAAAGAGTAGCAGCAGAAAGAGTAGCAGCAGAAAGAGTAGCAGCAGAAAGAGTAGCAGCAGAAAGAGCAGCAGCAGAAAGAGTAGCAGCAGAAAGAGTAGCAGCAGAAAGAGTAGCAGCAGAAAGAGTAGCAGCAGAAAGAGTAGCAGCAGAAAGAGCAGCAGAAAGAGTAGCAGCAGAAAGAGCAGCAGCAGAAAGAGTAGCAGCAGAAAGAGTAGCAGCAGAAAGAGTAGCAGCAGCAAGAGTAGCAGCAGAAAGAGTAGCAGCAGCAAGAGTAGCAGCAGAAAGAGTAGCAGCAGAAAGAGTAGCAGAAAGAGTAGCAGCAGAAAGGGCAGCAGCAGAAAGAGTAGCAGCAGAAAGAGTAGCAGCAGAAAGAGTAGCAGCAGAAAGAGTAGCAGCAGAAAGAGCAGCAGCAGAAAGAGTAGCAGCAGAAAGAGTAGCAGCAGAAAGAGTAGCAGCAGCAAGAGTAGCAGCAGAAAGAGTAGCAGCAGAAAGAGTAGCAGGAAGAGTAGCAGCAGAAAGGGCAGCAGCAGAAAGAGTAGCAGCAGAAAGAGTAGCAGAAAGGGCAGCAGCAGAAAGAGTAGCAGCAGAAGGAGTAGCAGCAGAAAGGGCAGCAGCAGAAAGAGTAGCAGAGGAAAGAGTAGCAGCAGAAAGAGTAGCAGCAGAAAGAGTAGCAGCAGAAAGAGTAGCAGCAGAAACAGTAGCAGCAAAAAGAGCAGCAGAAAGAGTAGCAGCAGAAAGAGTAGCAGCAAAAAGAGTAGCAGCAAAAAGAGCAGCAGAAAGAATAGCAGCAGAAAGAGTAGCAGCAGGAAGAGTAGCAGCAGAAAGAGTAGCAGCAAAAAGAGTAGCAGCAGAAAGAGTAGCAGCAAAAAGAGTAGCAGCAGAAGGAGTAGCAGCAGGAAGAGTAGCAGCAGGAAGAGTAGCAGCAGAAAGAGTAGCAGCAGAAAGAGTAGCAGCAGAAAGAGTAGCAGCAGAAAGAGTAGCAGCAGAAAGAGTAGCAGCAGAAAGAGTAGCAGCAGAAAGAGTAGCAGCAGAAAGAGTAGCAGCAGAAAGAGTAGCAGCAGAAAGAGTAGCAGCAGAAAGAGTAGCAGCAGAAAGAGTAGCAGCAGAAAGAGTAGCAGCAGCAAGAGTAGCAGCAGAAAGAGTAGCAGCAGAAAGAGTAGCAGCAGCAAGAGTAGCAGCAGAAAGAGTAGCAGCAGAAAGAGTAGCAGCAGAAAGAGTAGCAGCAGGGCGAGGAACAGCAGAAACAGTAGCAGCAGAAACAGTAGCAGCAGAGAGTCGCAGTAGGAATATCTACAGCAGCACCAGGTATTGGAGTGTATATGAGAAGGAAACGAGTACAAAACTCCAGACCACGGAGAGACAGACGAAGCAGACAGAGATGGAGTGGGAGAAATGAAGGGGTGAAGAAGAGGCTGTGCTCTCAGACAAATAAACACAGGAAGAGGTCAGTGCAGATCCCCGGATGTCCAGAGTAAACAAGTCATGGAAAAAAGCCCGGATGTAGGCCCTCCCCACTGACTGGAGAGGGTGTATTGACCCCCAACATGGCAGCCCTCATCAGCAAAGTGGTTGCCTAGGTGGCCAGGAGGATCGGGAGGCGCCCAAAGGCGCGAAAACATCCACAGAGGGTTTCTCTGTGTCCCATAGAGTTCTCCGCGACCTTTCACCTTTGCACAGCTATCGCTCCTGCATATTGAAGGATTGCTCCTATTTCTATTATTTGTCGTGAATGATAAGGGATGTTTTCACATAAACATAGTGAATTTTTCCCCACAGGTGTCAGCCCGGAATTTAACTTCCACAGGCTGTTTGATCGAAAGATGTAATGTTCGTAGATAAGCAAAGTCGTTTCTACAGAACATTTTGCGGCCGTGTGTTCTCATGGCTAAGTGGGTGTAGTTGGAATAATGAGTTAATGAAATGCATATTGAAGTATTAGATAAAGAAACGCATGGGGTTATATTTCCCTCAGTCGTGGTTGATTCCCTTCATTCATGGTTGCAGAGTAGTGAAGCGACTTGTCGTGTTGACAACAAAGAAACCAGTAAACGAATATCCTTTAGGAAACCTGATAATGCATATTTCTCTGGTGAAGGAACATGTTGCTACTGCAAAGAGTCAACTCTGTATGTGCTTGAAGAAAAAAATCACTCATGATCATGCGATCGTTTTGAGATGGGGCTCTCGGTAAACCATCAAAACCTTTTTTTACACGTCATATGCATATTAGTAGATTTTAAACTAAATCTCCTAACTTTGGCCACTTTTTTTCTGTGCAGAAATAGATCAATAAATTAAGATAATATTTATCCTCTAAACATTCTTTATGTATTTGTTTCTCATTCATTCATGTGTTCTTTTGTTTTTTCGTTTGTTGGTTCATTGATTCATTTGTTTTTTTATTCATCCATTCATTTTAACTTTCATCAGTTCACAAACCTCCTTCACTTTTACACTCTCATACATTTTATCTGATTCTGTAAACATTCCACAGACACCCCCATCCTACCTTTGAAACGAATAAACCCATCTCCTGGATAAATTCTCTCTCTCTCTCTCTCTCTCTCTCTCTCTCTCTCCTTGAAATAAATTCGCCCTTCATACCTTGTTGCGAAATAGCAGTATCTCAGCCTCACTCTATCCCACAAATGCCGATCAAAGGTCAAAGTTTGACAGAACATTCATTCAATCGCGACTGTACAAAAGAGCTCGCATTCGAATGGGGGCCCATCCCCCAAAATTGCAAAATTTGTGGTGAGGCTTCAAGCGAAACGAAGTGGCTTGTGCAACACACACACTGCCGGAGATGTCGATACTGAAATGAACCCAATTGCTTTGTCGTCAACTCACAGTGGAAGCAATTGATTTTCAAGAAGAAGCTCGGACGGAAATCAATAGTTATGCTTCGAAAGAGGAAAAAGTCACAAGTCTGTTCAGGAGAAGGTTAGTGTAAAGCTGATCAAAATCATTACGGCAGGAATAGGCCTTCAAAAATGTTTGCTCCTTATTGACAAAGTGAAAGTAAGCTGCATACCAGAACAGACTTCAAAACCAAAATGTGAACGACACTCAGAGGGAGACAGAAAGAATGGCATATCAAAATCCACTTTGGTTATTTTTTTCCAGAAAAGTCGATATCAAAACTGAATAATATTTGGTTAATCACAGCAAATCATGTATGTTTGCCACACCAGTTGTTAACTGAAGGGGAAAAATCAGAAGAAAGACCCGATGGAAAGAGATAATGAAATACACAAAACGAGATTGGTCGTCCATGTGCAAACCATTGCGTCATCTTGCGATAATGCCAGCATAGACTCTACATTTCATACATTAACTTGCAGCATTCGTCTCCCATTATGAAAATATAACATCCTTGGACAACATCATTATCACCACCACCACCACCACCTGCACAACCACCACCACCACCACCACCACCACCACCACCACCACCACCACCACCACCACCATCACCATCACCATCACCATCACTATCATAACCATCATCATCATCAGCAGCAGCAGCAGCAGCAGCAGCAGCAGCAGCAGCAGCAGCAGCAGCAGCATCACCGTCGTCGTCATTTCCATCATCATCACCACCGTCGTCGTCGTCGTCATCAACATCATCTTCGTCATCATCATTGTCGTCATCATCATCATCATCGTCGTCGTCGTTACCATCATCATTATCATCATCATCGTCGTCGTGGTCGTCGTCGTCATTGTTCGTCCCCTATTATTAAAAATATGATCTCAATATATCCGCATATTTAAGTTTCGGCGGACTAAGTTTCTAAATTAGCCGAGTGTATCTTAGCATCATCATCATCATAAGGCAAACAATTAGTCAACACAACGATCAGCAATGCTGTATGGATTTAATGCACTTTCTGTGTATTGCAGTTGGTAATGTGTGTTTGTGCATTTGATATTTTCACGATGCTCGCAACAACATTTCCATAGGCGCGCTGGGCTTTGTACAATGCCCGCTTATTTCAGAAAGAGGAGAGATTTGTATTTCACTATGCTGAATGAAACTAGAAGCTACTTCACTAGTAATAGTTGTGTTTTCAAAGTTTCCTTCTTGCATTTTTGTTCCCCCACGGAGAGCTGGCCCAAAAATCGAAACAGAAGACTAACTGTTAAATCTAAGGCATCACATGATGATTAATCATGATGCTGACATGGTTCCAATCACAGAACACAAACTGCATTGACAAAATATAAAGTAAGTTATATTGCTTACGTGCCAGCGAGTGTGCTGTTACCTCATCTCCCCTTTGTAAATATAAGTAACGTATCGAAGGGCAAGACATAATACGTACATGTAAGTGTATTCCTGACATAGCAGATGCTGTAAGTGTTGCTCAGAGATAGTTATGTTTTCACACACACACACACGCACGCATGCACTCACACGCACGCACGCACGCACACACACACAGGCACACACACACACACACACACACACACATACACAGCACACAAACATACACAACACACACACACATTACCCAGCAAATGCTCCCAAACACAGTATCTCTGCTGTAGTGCTCTATCAGTCATTCCTTGCCTATCAGCCCGATTCCATTGTAAATACTCAAAATTTCCGTGGAAAGTTTTGGCGAAATATTTCTTGTTTGTCAAACTCTGGAGTGCTGCAACAGTATCACGTGATGCCACGTCCGTAGGTCATGTCATCAGTTTGCAACTCAAGTTAAGAATAAAGATAAACATTTCTCAACTCTGCTGAAAACAAATTGCGACCTGAAAATTGTCAAAGGCAATCTGGACATTCCTGTGCAGGAAATGATATGAACGGAGAAGAGACAGCGCATATCACAGATGCAAACATCGGATGAAAGTTCAAAAGACGTTTATAATATGTACACAAAGTGGACAGCAACTACAAGGTGTTCTACTCGTCATCTGCATCGAAAAAGACAAATTTTTGATGAGGAAAAAAACGGCACTTACCTGTCATCCGATCCTTTCTTCCTGGAGATTGGCGGTGATACAATATTGACAAAACTTATTCACAACATGATATCACATCGACACAGCCATCATAACTAAACGAAACACTAAAATAAAAATCTCGCATTTTAATTTTTAAAAACGATAAAGACAAAGGGATAAGGGCTCATCTCGCATACATCTCCAAGCACAATCACACGCTCTCACACAAGTTATGTATTTACCATCACTTTCTCTTGGATGCCATTTCTGCAAATCCGAAAATATGTTAAGAAGCTTAAATCCGATTGTCTTGCCTTTTATTCGTCTATCAATTTATTCATTGATCCGTCCATCAAATCATTGATTCATTTTTTCCATTGGTCCATCGACTGATTCATTGATTCATGCGTCATCCATCCATGCATCTATCCATCCATCCATCCATCCATCCACAAACCCACACATCCATCCATCCATCCATTCATCCATCTATCCATCCATCCATCCATTCATCAATCCATCCATCCATCCATCCATCCACCAACCCACCCACATATCCATCCATCCATCCATCCATTGATCCATTCATTCATCCATCCATCCATCCACCCAACATTCATTCATTCATGTCATACAACGATCCACTGATTTACTTATTCTTTCGACCGTTCTTACATTGTTTCTCTTCCCCATGAACCCGTCTGTCGATTCATCCATCATGTCACAAATTCACCGCAACCATTTTCCCTTCCAAACTATTTAATAAATGATTTCTTACTTCTCGTCTACCTCCCGTTGAGATATTCACCCAAAGTTCCTTATATATCTGATACATTTAAGATTATAATACGTTTGTGAATGCAGTCGCACAAACTACACACGCGCAAACAGATAATTTGGAACAAGGTTTTACTGGAAAAACCAATGAATGAAAATTTATGTAATGAGTTTTGATTTTCAAAACACACGACAGTAAGCAAACTCAGGCCCAAAAAAAAGAAACTGTAAAAAGCTTTGGCAACACACGAAAGTAACAAACAAAAAATTCACAGGGGTCACAACAGAATTGCGTCAACAAGGTACACGTAACCAAACAAAGAATTACGAATAAAAAGAACGGTAACTCTCACCTCTTTGTCCCAGGAGCGGTGGGGTTACCGGGCTTGGCGGTTGCCATGGCTGCTGGGTTTGGGCAGATGACAGACTTGGAGGGGAGGGAAAGGGAAGAGCCCTGTTCAATGACGGTTATATCCTCCTCCCTCCTTCGACGTCTCGGCTGCGAGCGACGGCGGGGATAGCCCAGTTGTCGGCCCCCTACGCAGCCACTCAGCCCAGAGGCGCCCCCTGGGTTGGCTTGCCGCTCTAACACGTGACTGTCACGTGGTCCGTACGTGACGTCACCGCTGGGGCCGGGGCGTTGAGCGTCGATGACGTCAAGGCTTTGTTTGCCGCTGACGAAGTCTTGGATGAGTTCGTGACTTTGACGCGTGGACGCGTCTTTTCGATTAGAGACGTTTGGGTCGCTGTCTACGCAGTGGAGGAAACGACCGGAGAAGGAGTTCTCGTAACTGGGTTCTGCTACGCCATCCAGAATCGGACCAACCGCTCTGTGGATGTCGGATTGTTGTTTGAGTGGCGCGGGGGTGGGGGTGGCGGCGGCGTTGGCGTTGGCGTTTTTCTCTTCTTTGGGTGCAGACTCGCCAGAGAGCAGCCCTCGTCCGTCGTTGTCGACCTTCTGTGATTGATTCACCTCGTGGACACCTGCTCCACCGCCATTGGTGACTGCGTCTCGACCTCCCTGGCCCCTGGACGCTTTCTTCGTCAGGGCCGCGAGGCCGGCGGGTTTCCTAGGCAACGGAGGTTTGTTGACTAGCGGCAGCTTGTTGTTGGTGTGCAGCCCAGTCTTGGAGGAGTCCACTGGAATGGCCGTCTCGGAATCGCTGCCAGGAGAAGTGACGATGATGTTTCCTTGGTTCCCCTTTACAGCGAAAGTCCTCACGTTCTTCGGGGCTCCGCCGTTCGGAGTAAGACCGTTGCCGAGTGGTTGAGTAACGTTGGGAGAAATTCTGCAGGCTGGACTTTCCGTGGCGAGCTTCTTGATCTCGTCTGGACCAAACAACTCTTTCCCCTCGATCTGCACGGGAGAGAGACAGTGGTTGGTGCCGTTGACGATGCCTCCTGGCAAGGGAAATATGATATCGTCGTCTACGTCCTCCTCAGCACCCAGCAGATCCTTCTCGTCCCCCAAGAAAGTGGAGAAGGCGTGCTTCCCCTCCTGACCAGAGGCGAGCACCCCGCTTGTTCCCTCTCGATCGTGGGAGTCTCCCAGGAAGTCGGACAATTCCAAGGCGGCCGAGTTGGGCACGAGGGAAGTCCTGTGGTTGTCGAAGGCGCTCTTGCTGCAGCTGATGGGACTGAAGCTGTCTACGTTGCTACATGACATGGTGCCCTTGAAAGCGATGCCATGCCGGCCTAGGCTCTTCTGGCCTTTGCTTCCTAGGCCGACAGAAGTGCTGCCCCTGGCGGTGGCTCCTGTAGTGACGTTCCTCCTCCCACCGCCAGAGATGTGCTGGGTGACGTTACCTATGTTGGAGTGTGGAGTGATTGACTGGGTGTGTAGAGGAAATGGGATGGAATGGTGGAGACTTGCTCTGGACCGTTCTATTGCCAGCTAGGTGTGTGAGATCATTTCATTTGCAGAGGCAGATGTTGAGCAAGTTTACGTAATCTGCGAGGTGATAATTTTGTAACGTGCGAGAAACGTACGTGACAAATGGAAGTAGGAACATAAGGAGGTTATGTTTATAGAGGTTTGGGGTAATTATAGGGAAGAAGTATACTTTCATAAATAGATGGCTGTGCAGGAAATATATTAGCATACAAATGGTCGACTTGAGTGGAGAAACGAGGAAATATGGCGATAAGCTCGATATTAAAATGATTATGTGTTGAAGTGACAAAGTGAGATGTTAGGGGCCACCAATACTGAAGCCTCAGATCGTCAGGTCAGAACGTGGAATAGTTGCAGAGTAGGCGGTGGTCGGCTTGTTACAAAAAGATAGCGAGATGGAGGAATATTTTGTGACCACCTACTTTTGCATAGTCGTGGGAAACGTTTTCCAGTGACGAGATTTCAACTAGGAACAAGCACTATCCACATACGAACTTATTTGAAATTCAGTATGCGCAATTATCATTCAGCAATGTTCGAATATTTAGAACAAGTTTCCTTCAACTTCAAGAGCGCCATTAAAAGCGCTCGAATATTCACAAATCAAATGTTAGAGTTTCCTTCAGACGTTGTTATATTTCTAGACACACTTAAATCCAAAAGTGTATCTTCAGATGTTCTTTCTTTATAGACAGTTGTGCCAAACTATAAAAATGGCTACATATCCTCACAATTGAACTAAACTCACTGATCGAAGGAAAAGACCGCTTTTTCACACACGGCCGTCGTATTTCCCTCGTTTGAAGGTTACCGTACAATCAGGTCACCCTGTGCTGATGATCAATGTAATCCAGGGGAATCAAGTGATGGTTAGGTAATCGATTATCCTTCTATAATCCAGTGCACAGACAGGTAATATTCTTTACCAGTTA
>JAWQFJ010000665.1:45000-50000 GCA_034096865.1 Theodoxus fluviatilis | reverse complement strand
ATGTGTCTGCAATATACATTCTCACTGTCTACATATGTGTCTGCAATATACATTCTCACTGTCTACATATGTGTCTGGAATATACATTCTCACTGTCTACATATGTGTATGCAATATACATTCTCACTGTCTACATATGTGTCTGCAATATACATTCTCACTGTCTACATATGTGTATGCAATATACATTCTCACTGTCTACATATGTGTCTGCAATATACATTCTCACTGTCTACATATGTGTCTGCAATATACATTCTCACTGTCTACATATGTGTATGCAATATACATTCTCACTGTCTACATATGTGTCTGCAATATACATTCTCACTGTCTACATATGTGTCTGCAATATACATTCTCACTGTCTACATATGTGTCTGCAATATACATTCTCACTGTCTACATATGTGTCTGCAATATACATTCTCACTGTCTACATATGTGTCTGCAATATACATTCTCACTGTCTACATATGTGTCTGCAATATACATTCTCACTGTCTACATATGTGTCTGCAATATACATTCTCACTGTCTACATATGTGTCTGCAATATACATTCTCACTGTCTACATATGTGTCTGCAATATACATTCTCACTGTCTACATATGTGTCTGCAATATACATTCTCACTGTCTACATATGTGTCTGCAATATACATTCTCACTGTCTACATATGTGTCTGCAATATACATTCTCACTGTCTACATATGTGTCTGCAATATACATTCTCACTGTCTACATATGTGTCTGCAATATACATTCTCACTGTCTACATATGTGTCTGCAATATACATTCTCACTGTCTACATATGTGTCTGCAATATACATTCTCACTGTCTACATATGTGTCTGCAATATACATTCTCACTGTCTACATATGTGTCTGCAATATACATTCTCACTGTCTACATATGTGTCTGCAATATACATTCTCACTGTCTACATATGTGTCTGCAATATACATTCTCACTGTCTACATATGTGTCTGCAATATACATTCTCACTGTCTACATATGTGTCTGCAATATACATTCTCACTGTCTACATATGTGTCTGCAATATACATTCTCACTGTCTACATATGTGTCTGCAATATACATTCTCACTGTCTACATATGTGTCTGCAATATACATTCTCACTGTCTACATATGTGTCTGCAATATACATTCTCACTGTCTACATATGTGTCTGCAATATACATTCTCACTGTCTACATATGTGTATGCAATATACATTCTCACTGTCTACATATGTGTCTGCAATATACATTCTCACTGTCTACATATGTGTCTGCAATATACATTCTCACTGTCTACATATGTGTATGCAATATACATTCTCACTGTCTACATATGTGTATGCAATATACATTCTCACTGTCTACATATGTGTCTGCAATATACATTCTCACTGTCTACATATGTGTCTGCAATATACATTCTCACTGTCTACATATGTGTATGCAATATACATTCTCACTGTCTACATATGTGTATGCAATATACATTCTCACTGTCTACATATGTGTATGCAATATACATTCTCACTGTCTACATATGTGTATGCAATATACATTCTCACTGTCTACATATGTGTATGCAATATACATTCTCACTGTCTACATATGTGTCTGCAATATACATTCTCACTGTCTACATATGTGTATGCAATATACATTCTCACTGTCTACATATGTGTATGCAATATACATTCTCACTGTCTACATATGTGTATGCAATATACATTCTCACTGTCTACATATGTGTATGCAATATACATTCTCACTGTCTACATATGTGTATGCAATATACATTCTCACTGTCTACATATGTGTATGCAATATACATTCTCACTGTCTACATATGTGTATGCAATATACATTCTCACTGTCTACATATGTGTATGCAATATACATTCTCACTGTCTACATATGTGTATGCAATATACATTCTCACTGTCTACATATGTGTATGCAATATACATTCTCACTGTCTACATATGTGTATGCAATATACATTCTCACTGTCTACATATGTGTATGCAATATACATTCTCACTGTCTACATATGTGTATGCAATATACATTCTCACTGTCTACATATGTGTATGCAATATACATTCTCACTGTCTACATATGTGTATGCAATATACATTCTCACTGTCTACATATGTGTATGCAATATACATTCTCACTGTCTACATATGTGTATGCAATATACATTCTCACTGTCTACATATGTGTATGCAATATACATTCTCACTGTCTACATATGTGTATGCAATATACATTCTCACTGTCTACATATGTGTATGCAATATACATTCTCACTGTCTACATATGTGTATGCAATATACATTCTCACTGTCTACATATGTGTATGCAATATACATTCTCACTGTCTACATATGTGTATGCAATATACATTCTCACTGTCTACATATGTGTATGCAATATACATTCTCACTGTCTACATATGTGTATGCAATATACATTCTCACTGTCTACATATGTGTATGCAATATACATTCTCACTGTCTACATATGTGTATGCAATATACATTCTCACTGTCTACATATGTGTCTGCAATATACATTCTCACTGTCTACATATGTGTATGCAATATACATTCTCACTGTCTACATATGTGTATGCAATATACATTCTCACTGTCTACATATGTGTCTGGAATATACATTCTCACTGTCTACATATGTGTCTGCAATATACATTCTCACTGTCTACATATGTGTATGCAATATACATTCTCACTGTCTACATATGTGTATGCAATATACATTCTCACTGTCTACATATGTGTATGCAATATACATTCTCACTGTCTACATATGTGTCTGCAATATACATTCTCACTGTCTACATATGTGTATGGAATATACATTCTCACTGTCTACATATGTGTCTGGAATATACATTCTCACTGTCTACATATGTGTCTGCAATATACATTCTCACTGTCTACATATGTGTATGCAATATACATTCTCACTGTCTACATATGTGTATGCAATATACATTCTCACTGTCTACATATGTGTATGGAATATACATTCTCACTGTCTACATATGTGTATGCAATATACATTCTCACTGTCTACATATGTGTATGCAATATACATTCTCACTGTCTACATATGTGTCTGCAATATACATTCTCACTGTCTACATATGTGTATGCAATATACATTCTCACTGTCTACATATGTGTATGCAATATACATTCTCACTGTCTACATATGTGTATGCAATATACATTCTCACTGTCTACATATGTGTATGCAATATACATTCTCACTGTCTACATATGTGTATGCAATATACATTCTCACTGTCTACATATGTGTCTGGAATATACATTCTCACTGTCTACATATGTGTCTGCAATATACATTCTCACTGTCTACATATGTGTATGCAATATACATTCTCACTGTCTACATATGTGTATGCAATATACATTCTCACTGTCTACATATGTGTATGGAATATACATTCTCACTGTCTACATATGTGTATGCAATATACATTCTCACTGTCTACATATGTGTATGCAATATACATTCTCACTGTCTACATATGTGTCTGCAATATACATTCTCACTGTCTACATATGTGTATGCAATATACATTCTCACTGTCTACATATGTGTATGCAATATACATTCTCACTGTCTACATATGTGTATGCAATATACATTCTCACTGTCTACATATGTGTATGCAATATACATTCTCACTGTCTACATATGTGTCTGGAATATACATTCTCACTGTCTACATATGTGTCTGCAATATACATTCTCACTGTCTACATATGTGTATGCAATATACATTCTCACTGTCTACATATGTGTATGCAATATACATTCTCACTGTCTACATATGTGTATGCAATATACATTCTCACTGTCTACATATGTGTATGCAATATACATTCTCACTGTCTACATATGTGTATGCAATATACATTCTCACTGTCTACATATGTGTATGCAATATACATTCTCACTGTCTACATATGTGTATGCAATATACATTCTCACTGTCTACATATGTGTATGCAATATACATTCTCACTGTCTACATATGTGTATGCAATATACATTCTCACTGTCTACATATGTGTATGCAATATACATTCTCACTGTCTACATATGTGTATGCAATATACATTCTCACTGTCTACATATGTGTATGCAATATACATTCTCACTGTCTACATATGTGTATGCAATATACATTCTCACTGTCTACATATGTGTATGCAATATACATTCTCACTGTCTACATATGTGTATGCAATATACATTCTCACTGTCTACATATGTGTATGCAATATACATTCTCACTGTCTACATATGTGTATGCAATATACATTCTCACTGTCTACATATGTGTATGCAATATACATTCTCACTGTCTACATATGTGTCTGCAATATACATTCTCACTGTCTACATATGTGTATGCAATATACATTCTCACTGTCTACATATGTGTCTGCAATATACATTCTCACTGTCTACATATGTGTATGCAATATACATTCTCACTGTCTACATATGTGTATGCAATATACATTCTCACTGTCTACATATGTGTCTGGAATATACATTCTCACTGTCTACATATGTGTCTGCAATATACATTCTCACTGTCTACATATGTGTATGCAATATACATTCTCACTGTCTACATATGTGTATGCAATATACATTCTCACTGTCTACATATGTGTATGCAATATACATTCTCACTGTCTACATATGTGTCTGCAATATACATTCTCACTGTCTACATATGTGTATGGAATATACATTCTCACTGTCTACATATGTGTCTGGAATATACATTCTCACTGTCTACATATGTGTCTGCAATATACATTCTCACTGTCTACATATGTGTATGCAATATACATTCTCACTGTCTACATATGTGTATGCAATATACATTCTCACTGTCTACATAT